>VDFB02000008.1:9468772-9509189 GCA_007258455.2 Sequoia sempervirens
GGAGGGGTGCAAGTAGAGGCAAAGGTCGAGGTAGAGGAAAATATGGCTAGGATGGCTAGGATCAATAGGACAGATAGGTCCTAGGAGCACCACTAGGGCATCAAAAACCTCTAATTTAGCAACAACTAGTACAACTACCACCACCAAGGCCAAATCCTTATGATGCTCAGATTCAACAGTTGCAACAGTTTATATAGGTGATTATGGGTGAGATGGATCAGGCTTGTTAGTTGATTTTAGAGATTATTGATGAGAGAGATCAGGTTAGGAAGTAGGTATAGGCTATCACGACAAAGTGAGACTATGAGCGGAAACTCAAACATATTGCTAAGATGCATTTGACACAGGAGGATGGGTGGCGCCAACAACTAGAGACTATGATAGTTGTAGCCCAAGGGTAGACAATATCTACCAGATTATACAGAGAGGTCATGATTGAGGCAAAATTCTATCAGATGCATTACCATAGAGATGTCCCCATGGAACTCAGACAGTTGGATTAATCACAGAGGAGTAGGGCACATCTTAGGGTTAAGGATTAGCCAGAGAGATAGGCTAGTGAGGGGAGAATCCATCAGGGCTAGCTCATTTATACAGACACTTTTTGATCATTGCCTGATTCTTTACACATATATACATTCATGGGATCCTTTTTGATAGCCTCATGGATATTGTATTTTTTATCGATATACATACATTGATTCATATATAGTATCATGGAATTCACCATATTTTGATATATATATGATATAGATTCAATATGATGTGATGGGTTTATTTTATTGCATGCTTATGAATGTAGGGATACATTTGATATGATGTGATTTGATGTGATGTGATGTAATTTTTTTATTTATGCGATATGTGATGGTATGGGATGTATTGAGATGGAACAAATGCAATGCTATATTCTTTTTCAATATCTTTTCATGACATGTTATGAGATGAATGATATGATATGTATATGTTATACTTATGCAAATGATATGGATGCATGTCTTTTGTGTATTTTTCTATGCAATTTAAGATATGATGATGCAATGCACATGGATGTATGTATAATGTAGATGTTTATGCTTATGATGATGCGATGCACATGAGATGTGATGCAATGATTTTAAGATGCTTTAATGTGAATGATAATGCAAGGTGTATATTTTATGATATGCTATGATTATGTTGTGATGTATGTATGATGATGATTTGTGAATGTAGGATGGATGCATTGATGATGTTTTTGTTGACTATCATGATACCAAGTTAGTGTGGAGAGAAGATAGAAGAAACAAGATGATTGACCATTGATTTTGATGATTTCTTCAAAATATCTAACAATTCTATGATCCACTGAGAATTTATTAGAGATGGTGATGAGAAATGCATGATGATGATGATGATTTTCTCATATCTTGGTATGGGGATTTTCTATCATTCTTTATTGTTTGATATAACACATAGTCACGATGCATGAAGGTAGTAATAACTAGGACGATGTTGTATCAAGTGTAATGGACTTAGACTCTTCAAACATATAGGATAGTTCTTTTTCACATCTTAACATATGAAAAACTCATTGGAATGTAATTTAGAAGCTTAGAATACATCGGACCAAAGCATACACAATAGTCAACAATCTACTCCAAACAACTTTCCTACACACATCTAAGAAAGTATGAGCCAAGATTATTTTACAAGAATACCCACAAGCACCAAAAATGAAAGATAATGATTGATGCCCCATTCCTTTCTCTCTAAATCATTTTAGTTAGACATCATCGAGAGGTCCTTGGAATGGGTCATTAAGATAAATCATAAGAAAAGATGAAAGACAAACAATTAGTGTTATCTACATCTCTTGCCAGTTTAAATTAGCTAAGATGATTTATGATACTAATGCCCATCACAGGAAGGATACATCCTAGGACATGTTGATCAGGGGTTATTTGATGTGGGATGAGTTTTGTGATAAGCCATTGATAAAAAATTCACTAACATATTTACCTATGATCTAGACTTTAGCTTTTGACATTTAGGTTTTCACTTTATGACTTGCTATACCTACTTTCTATTTGTGTTACCAAAGGTTGAAGATGACAATCAATTTATTATGGGAGAAGTTTATTGTAGGTGAAAGTGAGATGGGATGGATGGATTTTCAATTTTTTGGAATATTTCAATGTATTTTGTATTTTGGAAATGTTTTGAGCTTGTTTTTGGTCCTTTTGAAAGTTTATGTGAATGCTTTGGTTTTCGATTATTTGAAGTTTTTTTTAGGGTTTTCCAACATATTTGATGTTGTTTAGGTCTTTCTGAATATTTTCTAATGTTTTTGGGCTTTTAATTTTTTTAATTTTTAGGGGTTCTTTGATATATTTGATTTTTTTTGTGTTTTTTGTTATCTAGATGTTTAAGGGTTTTTAGAGATTTTACAAATGTTTAGGGATTTTTCAAGTTTCGACTAGGAACCTAACCTAAAAGACCTATCCTAGGGGCCTCAAGGGCTAATCAAGGATTAGCCTTGCCTACGTTATACATGCAGAGACCACGTCGTTTGATTGAATCAACCTATTAACAATGAGATATGAATAGTTTATGGATTTCCAGTTTATTATGACTGACTCCTAAATGACTGACCTAGGATGTCTCAGGGGCACATCAATGATGGTCTTGCCTACATTCAAGCTCAGAGACTCGTAGTTTGACTGACTCGACCTATTAACAATAAGATATGAATAGTTGATGGATTGCCAGTTTATTATGATAGACTCCTAAAGGACTAACCTAGGGTGTCTTAGGGGCACATCAATGATGGCCTTGCCTATGTTTAAGCTCAGATACTTGTAATTTTACAAGGTACTATTTTTGGTTTTTCAATGTTCAACCTTTTTAGGGATTTTTGATGTGATTTGGATGTTTTGGATTTTTCAATTACAATTTTATGAATGTTTTTGGATTTTAGTTGTACAAGATTTTGCAAATGTTTTTGGTGTTTTTTGGTAACCTTAAGATATACAAGAACTTGATATGATCCATAATGAATTTTTCCCAGTGTTTATGCCATAGACTACCTCGATATAGGCAAGACAAACTAACCTTTAGAATATGCCAAGTAGTACTAAGGGGATACGATACTTCACAATATCAAGCTATGATATGGATGGAGATGGGTGATGGATGGAATGATATGATAAAGAGTCCAAGATGGATGGAGGTACTTTATTTACTTAAGGAACCTGTTTGCCAAGTTTTCCCCAAGGTACTTGCCCAAAGTACCACCAAAGTGGTTTTCACTAGAGGAGGATTTTTTTTCTTTACTTTTTCAATCCTTTTTCTTATTTTTTTGGATTTTGATCATTTTTTGATTATTTTGTATTTTCAGGTTTATACCCTTCAAGACTAGGCATAAATTTTTTTAAGATGCAATTGTTAGTTGGTTCCTGCAAGGGTTCACCTTCAAGCATTGAAAATTGGTATGCTCTTGATCCATAACTTGCTGTGATGACAAAGGGACCTAGCCAGTTAGGCTCAAAGTTTCCTTTACTATCCTAATTTGGCATGTTCTTCTGATTTTTCTTTAGGAAAAGTTTCCTACTTGGAAAGAATGACATTTGATCTTCTTGTTATAACTTTGTTTCAGTTGGTTTTGATATACTTACAAGTGATTAAGGGAATCAAGACAACACTCATCTAAGAATTCTAGCTCATTCATTAGAGATATTTTGTACTCTTCATCGGTAATCAGGTTTTGTAGTGACACTCATAGTGATGGGAGCTCAACCTCAATAAGCAAAATGGATTTTGATTTGTAGACCAAGGAGAAAGGGGTTACACTTGTTGGCATGTAGATACTAGTTTGATAGGCCCAAAGAGTAGTATTTAACTGTAGCTTCTAGTCATGGTCAACTTCATTGACCATTTTCTTTAGGATTTTCATAATGGTTTTGTTTGTAGCCTCAGCTTGACCGTTTCCCTGGGGGTAACACAGGGTAGAGAATCAGTTTTGGATGTTGAATCTTTGACATAGCTCTTTCAAATATTTATTCTTGAAGGGGGTAACATTATCTGATATGAGGGTTTGTGGGACACCATAATGAAAGATTAGGTAATTTAGGATAAACTTAGAAATTTTCTTCCCCATTATGTAGGTCATAGGAATGGCTTCAACCCACTTGGTAAAATACTCAGTGGTTGTTATGATAAACTTGTGTCCATTGGATGAGGTTGGAGTGATCTTTCCTATGAGGTCAAGCCCCAATTTCGAGAAAGGCCAAGGTGTGACCTTTGGTTGTAATTCCTAACCTGGAGATGAATCAAATCTCCATGTTGTTGACACTGGACACACTTCTACACATACTGAAGAGCTTCTCTTTCCATGGTTGGCCAGTAGTACCTTTTCCTCAATAATTTCTTAGCTAAAGTCATACTGCTAGAATGGGAACCCCATACGCCATCGTGTACTTATATTAAAGTGTTCAAGGATTCCTCTTGGTTAAGACATCGTAGTAATGTCCCTTTGATGCTTTGATGGTAAAGGGTATCACCTAGGATCATGAATCGGGATGCTTTTTTAACAAAGGTATTTTTAAGGTTAGAGGTGATATTTGATGGGAGGGTTCCTTTGCTTAGGTAAGTAAAAATTTCATGATACCACGGGGATCCAAGACCAATAATGACACACAAATTAAATTCGATGATTTCAAAAGTTGCTATGAGAAGTTTTTCTACCAAGAATTCACATTGCAAGATGTTGTTTGGCATGTCTAATAGTGATCTGATTGTTGTCGTAGCATCTGTTGCTTAGTTGTTCATGTGAGGAATCTACTCAAAATTTATATCTATGAAAAGGTCCTTGAGACTCTCTACCATATTTTTGTAAGGATTAAGCTTGTCATCCTTAGTTTGATAGTCATCATTGAATTGGTTGATAACCAACTGTGAGTCTCCATAGACTTTTATTTCTTGTATCTGCCATTGAACTGCTATCCTTAGACCTGTGATTAGGGATTCATACTCAAAAATGTTGTTAGTACACGGAAATGATAGCCTGTATGACTTTGGGATGCAATCACCTTGAGGGGTGATGAAGAGAATACTTGCTCCTAATCCATGTTGAGTGAACAATCCATCAAAGTACATTTTCCACTAACTTGTGAGATTGACAAGGAACACTGATTCATTAGGGAATTCATATATAAATGAGTTCTTTGCATAGATAGGTGCCTCTACCAATTGGTATGCAATCACTTGTCCTTTGATTTCATTGTGCTCCACATAATCTATTCCAAATTTTGTTAAGATCATCACCCATTTGGCCATTCTCCCAGTGAGAATTGCTTTAGATAACAGGTATTTCAATGGATTAATCTTTACAATAGGTTTGATTTGATGTGACAACATGTATTGTCTAAATTTTTTTGAAGCAAAAACCAATACTAAGCAGGATTTCTCAATGGATGAATAGTTTATTTTATATCCCACTAAGGTCCTACAGATATAATAGATAGCCCTTTCCTTTATGTTTTCATCATGTTGTGTCAAAAGAGCACCTAATGCTGTTGATGTCACTGAGATATATAGGATCAATGGTTTGTTCAATATTGGTGGCATGAGTACTAGAGGTGTCAATAGATAGTCCTTGATTTGTTGGAAAGATTTTTCACACTTATCATTCCACTTGTAAGTTATCCCTTTATGGAGAAGGTGCGAAAAGGGTGGATTTTGTCTGATAGTTGTGTTATGAACCTCATAATGGATTGTAATCTTCCTTGTAACCCTCTCATATGCTTCAATTTTTGTGGTGGTTCCATATCTAAGATGGATTTTACCTTTGTTAGGTCAATTTATATCCCTCTTTGTGAGATGATATAGTCGAGAAGTTTCCCTGATGTGACCCCAAAGACACACTTTTTTGGGTTTAGCCATACCTTGTATTCTTCAAGCCTATCAAAGATGGGTCCTAAGATTTGTATTGGCTCACCCCTTTTCTTTGATTTTTCCAAAATATCATCCACATAATCTTCAACTATTTTTTTAATCATTTAATGAAATATGAGGGTCATTGCTCTCTGATAGGTTTCTCATGCATTCTTTATCCCAAATAGCATCACATTCCATCAATATGTACCCCATGGACAAGTGAATGCAGTTTTGTGTTGATCCTCCTTGGTGATCATGATTTGATTATAGCCTGAAAAATAGTCCATGAGTGACAATATTTCATGCCCAACTATTAAGTCTACTATGATGTTGATGTTAGGAAGAGGGGAATCATCCTTTGGGAATGCTTTTTTTAACTCTCTGAAATCGATGCATATTTTGATGCCCCTAGTGGGTTTTGAGACTAGTACCAGGTTTGAAACCCACTCAAGATAATCTATCGGTTAGATGAATCCAACATCAAGAAGATTTTGTAACTCAAGTTTGACCAAGAGTGCTATTTGAGGGTGCATCTTCCTTAACTTTTTCTTTACTAGTTTGGCTTCGGGATAGATTGCAAGATGATGCATAACTACTTCTGGATGAAGCCCTATCATATATGTGTATGACCATGAAAATTTAGCTCTGCACTCTTTTAGGAATGCTACTAGGTTCTTCTGTTCTTCATCCAACAAGGATTCAACATAGAAAGTGATCTTGGGTGCTTCTTTTGTTCCCATAATGAATGGAGTGGCCTCTTTTGATAAGGTTGCTGATTTCTCTAGATGTATTTCACCAAGGGGGAGATTGAATCCATCATCCTTGGGCACCTTAGAGATTTTTTCGCCCTTGGATACGTCATTTATTTTTACTATTTTTGGATCAGAAAGTGCCACAATGTGGTTTTCACATAGATATTTTCAAGTTAGTTGCATGTTATCAATTTTGTGACTAAAGGACTCAATTATCTCCCCATAGTATGCTTTTGTGTCTAGCTCGATGTCAAAACCTTCCTTGTGATCTACCCATGGTAAGTTGTCATGGAGTTCCATGAATTTTGAGATTGATTCATCATTTTCAAATAAATCTAGAATCAGTGGTCCTTATTGGTCCAAATCAATGAGTTTTGGGTATACTTGGCATATTTCATTTGGTCTATTGCTTGGGGTGAAGGTTGATGTAGATATCATGAAGAGGGAGTTATTCTCAAATAGGTCAGCAACATCAAAGGGGAAGTCATCTAGGGTAGTATCACACAGTGTTGTTAACCAAGAGGAAGCCTTAGCCTGTTTAGGGGAAGTACCTTTTCCAATAAGGGTAACCTTGATAGTAGTACAACCTAGGCCAATATTCTTTAGATGTTTCTCAAGAATGATAGGTTCTAGGAAACCATTGTCATTTTTTCCTAGTTTCTCATTCTTGGTATATCCCATGCTCTTCATTAGCATTAAGCCTTTGTTGTCATCTTCCATGGGAAGAATGGGAACATGTATTTCATCCTAATAGAGTAGTTTAGAGATATCTTCCTCATTAACATCTTCTTTGTTCAGGTCCCCCAAATGGAGAAATCAAATGCTCTTTTAGGGGATAAACTTAGAACTTCATTTGGAAATATATATACAAAGTTTTGAAGATAAGGATAATTTTCTAGATCTGAACCCTTATTTTTTGAATTATCCTTCTCCCCCTCTTCTGATTTTTTTTTATATTCATAATACATTAAATCGTCAAAGAAGATAAATTCCTTATTCTCCCTTGGCTCCTCTATTTCCTCCATCTTAACTACAAATAGTTGGCAGCCTCTTTGCTTGGCCCTTTTAATTTGCATGGTCAATATCTATCTCAACTTGATCATTCTGGAAGTTCCTTGTATAAAAACCTCATGCCCTTGGTCATCTAGGCGTTCTATTGTTTTAGTGAAACAATCCACCTTTTCCTTGTGCTTCCACAACTAGTTGATCCCTAATATAACATCATAGGAACTAGGGGTGCCACATAAAGGTTGAATTCTATTAAAAAAATTGGTAAATCTACCCTAGCCTCAAACACACACTACTCTACCTGAGCCCTTAATTGATTAGCATATTCAACTGACCAATATTTTTGCATATAGCCAACCTTTCTAGAAATTTTACCTAACACTTTAGGTGATACAAAGAATTTTGTTGTCGTAGTTTCTATTAAAATAGAAATAGGTACACCAAACAACATACATGTGGTTTTGATCGATTTTATTTGGTACTCTACTTGTCTATTGTCTAGTGCAACATGAATACATTGTTGGAAGGTAGTTTGTTGAGGCGATGATGGGTTTCCATGAGTTGGAGGTCCCAACATTTTGGTTGGGAATTGGTTGGCGTAATGGTCTCTGCCACATGTAAAACAACCCCCAGGTGGTCCTTGCATCTCAAAATATTTTCCAAAAGCTTATGGATTCTTTTTCCCACTATTATTGTGATTACCATAATTTCTCTTATCTTTTTGGTTCTCATTCCTATTCCCACGGTGACTCATGTCACATTTTTGTTGAAAATCCTATTTCTCTCTCTTCTTTTTGAAGGGCTAGGAGGATTGTGACCAATTGAAATTCTTTCAACTTTTCTCCTTGTAGGATGCTACAAATTTGAGCCTCTACTCTTACTTAATGGCTTTCTCATAAACTTGGTCAATGGTGGTTGGACCGTGAATGTCTAATTTGCTCCCTATTTGGGCATTTAGCCCCACAATGAACTTCTGGATGCAAAATTCTCATTCATTTGGTATTGAGGGATGTACTTGAGGAGATGGGTAAATTTTTCCCAATATTGATTTACAATCAAATCACCCTATTTCAAGTTCTAAAAATCTATCATCTTCTAATCATAATATAATTTGGGAAACCACCTCTGTCTGAAAATAACCACAAATTCTCCCCAAGTTAACCTTCATGAATTTAAACCCAACTCCATTTTCTTATTTTTCCCTGAAGTGGATGCTTCTCTGGCCAATTGATAGGCCCCCCAAACTGCTTTTGTTACTTTAGAGTAGTTATGAATTTCAAAGTACTTCTCATTTTTGTTAGCCACACTTCGACAACTTCTCCTTTGTTTGATCCATAAAATTTTGGTGGAGTTACCTTTTTCATGTCCCTAGACAACTCCAATGCTAGCTAATCTCTTTTAATTTCATCTAATCTAGAATATGACTGAATATCACTTCTCTCAATCTGGTTAGTGTGAACATGATGATTTACAGTGTTTCCTTCAAAGGTAGGCTCTCTGCTAGACCTTTCTCTCTCTAAGTGGTCCACCCTTGCTCTTGTTTCTTGTAAAAGGGATAGGATTTGGTCTATTTTTTCCTTGAAATTTCTTGAGGCTTTCCCATCCTCGTGAATTTGTTCATAGTTACTTCAGGTTTGTAGCATGTTGTTCTTAGGCTTCTACTTGAAGTTTCCAATCAAAGTTTAAATTAGTCTTATTCTCAATTAACTCCTAATTTCATACATAATTTTCCATTTCATTACACACTCATTCAATTAGAAAAGACTAATATTTAGCACATAATTGCAAGTTTCTCTTTTATTAATGAGAAAATTTAACATCTTTATTCAACAACACAAATGCAACAAGTTTGTCTTTCAGTTAGGAGTGAGTGGGGTATATTCCTCTAACTCATCAAAACTAATAACAATGATTTCGGTTGGTTGACACAAGCGTAGGTGCTCTTCCAACCATTTTTTTCTTAGATGGATTATTAATACTGCTCTCGCTTGGTACTGGTTGCGAAGGAGATGGTTTATGGGCTAAGTCTTCTACTATACTTACGTGGACCTTAGCTGCTTGCTTCAACTCTTCTTTATCATCTTTGATTTGAATCATGGCATGAAATAATTTTTTTGTTGTCCCCTAGCCAAGCTTCTCCATCAACATTTGTCCCTTTGATTTTCTTCATCAGAGCTACCCACTCCTTTTTGGCTTTCTGATATCACTCGTTACCAATGATGGATTTTCTAGTGGTCTACTTGGTACGCACCATCTTTGGCACCTGGATTTTCAAAAATTAGTTTCACAATTTGAGTGCTACACTTACAAAATGAGCTCATAGGTTTGAGTGTTCAACCTAGATGCTTTGATACCATGTGTAACAACCAACTCTTTCTAACAAAGGTTTACCATTTACAATGGAGGTTAATAAACATTGAGAAAACTAAAAGAGTTAAGCTTTTTTTGAAAAGAATACAACCATGCAACTACACATTATCATTTACTATTCCAATTGAAAATATTGGAAAAACGTACATATTACATTTCATTTCAATAAGTCATTTGAGTAAGCTAATAAAATTAACTGTAAGAAATAGTGTCAAAGATCCATATTTGGTTCTTACTATCTTCTAAGAATTGGCATGCCATCTGCAAAAGGGAGAGTATCATCTAGGTGCTTTACCTCCAATCGTGGACTTAAGCAGTCTCCCACACACCTTCCTAATTGGAAGTGGACCTTCCCTTCAATGAAAGGTTTTTGTTGGGAACCCTCTCATTTTTACCATTTGATCTCTAGTGTTGTTCCCTACTTAACTAACTTTGTTGCACTACAATGGATACCCTCCAAATAAGTATGACAACTCTAGCTAGCTAAGTATTTGGTTCACAATGAACTGAAAAGTGCACACAGTGGCAACTACACTCACTATGGCTGTAGTTTTTTTAACTTAAGTACAACCGCTACAAAGAGTGAATTCATTGTTCACCCACCCTGCTTGACTTGGAAAACATTTCTAAACTAGGGCATACTGGAACTACTTGTCCCACCCCACAAACCATAACAAGAGGTTCATAACACAACGTGACTTATTTTTCTATCATGATTCAACTGGATTGACAAAAGAAAGGACCTTTCTTGAACCCCCATGTTACTTAGTGTAACTCTCGGGTCTTGGCTCCTGCCACTGGTTCAAGGTCTTCAGATTCAAGGGTTTTACCACATAATGGTTTCTATTCTCATATAAAGTATTTTTGGAAATTGCATGGTGACATAGTTCTTGAATTTGTCCCATCTAGACACAAGGTTAATTAATGGCCTCAAATACAACACCCCCTTCTAGAAGCTTCAGACTAAATAAAAAACCATAGAAGGGTTTTTATCCATTCAAGATAGGATAATATTCTTATTTTAGAAAAAAAATGAAACTTTTCACATTATCATTATTAAGAAAGAAGACAACAACTCGGGGAAGGTTTTGAATTTATCACAAACAACTTAGCATCCCAAAGTAAAACAATTTCATAAAAATAAAATATTTGACAAGCAACAAGGACTCTCTCCTATGTTGTTGGAAATCTTTCCACTTAGTGTCTAACTTCACAAGCTCTTCTCAACTCATCCAATAATCATATGCAAAAGTTCATAAAAAAACTATAAAACATAATCTTCTTCAAACACAATCAAGGTCACAACACATGCAAACTACATAAGTATCCTTCAAGTTTAGCAAGAACATTCGAGCTCAAGGATCTTCTAAGAAGATAGCTTCTCCTCCATGGAGAATCTCAAGCAACAAGAATGTAATATTTTGTTTAAGCCATACTTTGGTTACACACCCAACAAGATAAAAATTTAATATAACAATCTTGTAATGACCGATATCAAAGGCTTCAACATAATGTATTAATTCAATGCATTCAACCATGTATAATCTTGTAAAAACATAATAAAAAGCTTAACCAATAAGGGAATAATTCAAGCAAGAGATATTAGGCATAATAATCTGTAGTTATCCTTTCTTTGACACTTTTCTCAATATTTCACAGAAAAAACCAAAGCATTAGAGAAATATTAACATGCTTGCATAGGTTACTTGTAGTTGGGAGATGGTTATTTGCTCTTTTGGGAACAACTCTTAGCTGGTCAACTCCCCCTACGTAATGTTGTTTTTCAATAACTAATTGTCTTCTCAAGAGTGACTCTAACTTCCTGATATGTAGTATAAAACTTTTTCTTTTTAAAGCTTTTTCTCTACTCAAAATAACACTCAACTCCACTTGGCCAATGCGTGCTCAAACACTAAAAGAAGTATATATAATTGTAGGTTGATTTGGTTCTAAAATGCTTTCCTAGGTAGTTACCAATTGGTTCCACTTTTACCCCCCCTTCGCCCAAAGATGGGCTCTCAGATCATAGCTAGAATTGGTTTTCCAAACTGAAAGGTTTCTAGAAGTTAAAAGCCTAAAAAATCCCCAGAAAAATCTCGGCTCAATAAGAATATTGTTACCTCAAATTTGATTCTTTGCTTTTCCTTACTATGCCTTATGTTGTAATCTTACATTAGCCGGGGGTTTATTACTCATTTCAAACTTGAGCGAGATTTTTGCTAGTTTTGCTAACTATTTGCTTCATTTCTTATGTTGTTATTCCCTAGGTCTAAGTGATGTTTATGACTTTACCTTAACATATTTCCTTATTGAAGGGAAAAGTTCCATGTGTTGATGACCCATGTGGTTAATTACCATTTTTTAGAAGTCGTCTATTAGATTATGTTACAAGTTATGTTGCAGGTGGCATTCCTCAAAGTCTTTGAAACCTAAGTGGTGTTTTATCAAGTTCAATGAATAACCTGTTTTCCCTCCTGGAAGAACTTTCAGTTAATTAATGAAAAGCAGTGATTATTGATTTACAAATCAATGCATTACATGAAGAAATTCAAATTGATATGAACAAGAAAATCAAAAAATCCATGCATACAGTAACACAAAGATAGCAAAAGATATTTTATTTATATATATGTGTATACATCACATTGGCAATACAAAATTGGGTGATTCAATTACCCAGTAGATATTGATAACAAAAGAAAAAAAAGAGATATTCTTGTTTAGACACATAGAGAAAGTATTAGGACTCAAATTCCCTCAATCACAATTTGGAGGTGTTCAAGCTGACTAGGGGATAGCAGGTTATCATGTGATTGTAGGAATTGGGAAAAGAGTCCCATATCATTCCTCACAATTCCTACATGAAGAAGAGCAACCACTTCCTCCATGGTCTCATTCTGAAGATCTAACACTATACAGATGGTGTTGTGTACTAGTACACTCTGAGGATAGTGACTGAGCCTAGCAATAGCTAGATTGACATGATGATGAAATTCATGCCTTACCAGACGTTCTAATGCTCTTACACCCCAGTCACGGTGACCAAAGGTCCTGATGAACATGTACACAAAAAACTCTAACATGGTGGTGTTGTGTACATGTGCTTGGCTCATAAATGCTTTGCCTAGGATACTGCAAAGAACCTCTTCTTCCACCTTGCTTTGTATCACACAAACTTCTTTTAGTTGATCCAACAAATGCCTAAACAACAAACTACATTCAATCTCCTCCAAAATGATGAAATCATTTACAGAATCGCCATCACTCTGAGTGCTCGCCATGTTGGATGCTTCTATTTAATGAAGAGTGGTGGAATTTGTTGAATTTATAGAAGGTTGGTCAAACATTGGCACTTTCTCTTAGATTTGGTGGGATGATAACTTGTTTCAAATTAATGGTTGATTTGAAACCAACATTAAATCATACCCTTCACTGGTAGTTAACACATGCTATCATATGGTGTTCTCCAAATGCTTCATTAATTGTTCATTTGTGTGAAGGTCATTCAATAGATTTTGGTGTAAATAAGATCAATTTTCTTTCCTGATGCCTTTTCAATTGCAATATTAATTATTTTGATGAATCTTTAGTAGTTCCCAAAAGTCGGTGGAAGACAAGAAGAAGCCAGAATTAGAAATGGTTTTGGCATTGGTTTGAGGGAATGCTTTGGCTATATATATGATTAAGTTTATGGAGAAGGGGTCTCTCTCTCTGAAAAAGGAACTTGGTTGTACTTTCAAGGAGGAATTTGATATTCATTCTATAAAGATTCGTAATCCTTGAATTATGGATTGAATGAGATGCTTAGCGTATTGATCTTTGTATCATGTGTGTTAGAGTTCTATCTTCTTTGTGAGATGCACATGATGGTGTCCATTTATTACAATATGAACTCATCTATCATGTTATATCAGTCATAGGTTTTTCAATCTTTGCATTGACTAATTATGGCTTCCCGCTTTCACATCTGCGTTAGTATCATATTTATGAACTGAAATTTGAACCTTACTGCTTTCTAGTTAAAAGAACACCCTATTTTTATTTTCAGTCTTTTCCAATTCATTGAAGATCATAAGAGGGATTTGTACCTCCAAAATTCATAGGAAAGTCACAAATACAATTGTGACATTTCTAGAGCTGATAGTGATCGTTTCACTGCCTTAGGGTAATCTAGATTCAAAATTATCGATTTGTTTCAAGTGACCATTTCATTCGCTAACAGATTTTTGGTGACTTAGTTGGGGAAATAATTGAAGTACCAGTGTCTTCCCATATTTTCTTTTCTCATAAATCTGAAGTTACCTCCTCAAGGATGGAGGTTGGTGACTCTACAATATGGAACGTGCTCATGAAAAATTTTCGGTAGGAAAGTTCCAGTCATTCTTTTTAAATCTACATTATGGAGTTGGTTTCAGCCCAACCATGGTGTGCTCAATTTGGGCCTCTAGCGCTGCCACAATATTTAGACTTTCCTGTAGGTTCAAGAAATAATTTTTCAAATTTTAATGGAAAGACTCACATGTTGCAAATGATCACATTTGAGCCTTCATCGTAGCTTGTGAAGTTTTGGGGGTAAGAGAAGATTTTTTTTTGTCAGATTATTTGTTGAATCTCTCATTGGAGCTATTGTTGTCTGGTTTCAATCTCTAGAAGATGAATGCATTACAAATTGGGATAGCATGAAGAATTTTCTTGGAATATTTAAACCAGAAGATGACACGTGTGACCTTATATCTCAGTTATTCAACATTAAAAAGAAAGAAGATGAGTCAATAAGGGAGTTTTTTGGAACAATTTGATAGATGTTTAACAAATATTCATCATAATCTTCAGCTAAGTAAAGAGCTACAAATTATCACCTTTGTTGGAGCATTACATCCCGATAACCATTTCATCTTGAAGAAAAGTAAGGTAAGTGATCTTGAGATTGCAAAACAAGAAGCTATTAATATTGAGGATGATTTTATTTTATTTGTGGTATGGAAGAAAGATAAAGTTGAAAAATATACACAAAATTTTTTGATTCAAAAACATAAAACCATGAAGTTTCAAAAGATGAATTCATCAAATCTTTTATGCCCTTCAACTGAGTGTTCCAATCTCACAATTTTTGATTAGAATCATTTTCAGAAAAGTGAAGTGATGTGAGAAGTAAATATTTTAATGTTGAAATATATAGATTTTATTATGAGATAAACAAAGATAGTTTTGATTCTTCTAGCTACGAGGAAGATTACTCTCCTTGTAAAAAATTGGTATGTATGACATTTCTACTTTGCTTGCAACAAATACTAAAGATTCACTTACTATTATAGATAGTCCAAAATTAAACAAAGGTGAACAACTGTTGATGCCTTCTTATGCTCCAGAAATTGAAATTTTCATATTTGAAAGTATTGATGTAAACTTATCAAATGATTTGGTTAACATGAACATGGAAGGTCAATTTTCAAAAAAGAAGATGCTAGCAAATTATCAAAAATGGAGGCTTTCATTTTTGGAGATGTTAATGTACACTGTGTAGTTGAAGATGAAAATAAAAATCAGCTTCAATAGGTAAGTGAATCATCAATCATTCTTTCTTTTCACGTGCAGCCTGAATATGAGATGTTCCAATTCATCAATGAGGTTTATGAAGATAAAACAAAAGACGATAAGATAATTAATCATCCCATGCTTGATTCTTTTCGTTTTGAAGTAAGTATTGTACAAGATTCAAATTGTCCTAGTCAAAATTTTGAATCAAAATGTGGGATGATTAATAATGGAGAAGAGGAAATAAGTGAATCAATATTTGAGTTTGATGAACTTGTTGATACGTATACTGTAAATGTGGGGTCAAAATTTTTAAACAATGCAATTACTGCCACATATAGTACCCAAGAAGTTGCTTTATCTCATGATTTTTATGTGGGTTGTCCAATTGGAGAGCTAGTATATTTTTATCCAAAAAATAAAGTGCAAAGTAATGTCAAATCTAATGTTGTACAGGTAGATTCTAGTAGCTATATATAGGTTAATTTTGATATGAGTCATTTGATTGGAAAAGTATATAATGAGAAATGGATTTTTGAGCATAAGACTTTATCCAGAAAGTCTTTACAGCATGTTAGTCTGATTTATTTGATTGCAGTTGCTTCTAGCTACCAGTTGGTTGTGTGCATATTTTTCATTCACCAAGAATTGTTCCATACAGGAAAATACTTCTCCCAAAATATTAATGGGTTTGTATGATCATCTTGGATGCCATTTGAGGTAGGGTCTCCCTACCGTGTACATAGTAGGAGTTTTTTTTGTGCTGGTAGTTTTGTTTCCTTTCCTATTTTATCTTATTTTTGGTTTTCTTTTGCTCCTCCTCCTTGCTTTTTGACTTTGTAGCCCAATGGAAGTCAAGCATTGGTCTACCCCAAAGCTTTTGGAGTTCTTTGCATTTTCTACAAAAACTCATTCCCTAGATAGAGCCACTGTTAGCCCTATTTTTAACCATGATTTTTTTTAAAATTCCCCTCCATGCAAGTATCTATTAAGTATATGATGGTTGTACAAATAAGGTTCTTGTGGCACTATAACTCAATTTTTAACAACCAATAATGGATCAACAATTTAGCAACAAGGAACATCAAATTGGCTTCTAAGTTTGCAACGCAGCTCAAATGCTTTCATCAATGGATATTACAAAATTCATTTGCAAAGGAATGATATCAATTAGGGAGCTAGATTCATGTCTTGGAATGATAAATGAAAGAGGTTCATCTTATTATTATTTCCTATGCAAATACTAACGGTTCAGGAGATCAATGCCAAGATAAATCAAAGGGTGTTTTCTAGTGGTGAGGTTTCCGAGTATGAGCCTGGTATTGAGTTTACTATGGATACGATCAAGACTAAAAAGGAAATGATCAAATATGAATGTTGGTGGTGTTTTAAGAGGTTCTCCTAACTATAGAAATCCCCACCTAAGTTCACACCATCAACACGTTTCTCGCCTGGCTATTTAAAATTTTGTAAGCAGTGATTTTGTAAAATGGTGTAACTCACTTCTTGGAGTTATAGATCCTCCCCATTTCACCACTCACGTAGAAAGACCAATTTTAAGGCTATTTTATTAGGAAACATGGAAGATATGAAGTCGAAGGTAATGATAATACCATTATAATGAATATGTGAAAGAGAATCGTTTCATGGCAAGAAACATCAACTTCTTAGACTGGCTAATATAGCCACGATGTGTGAAGTGATCGAGTCATGATTTTTGAATATATAAATGCCTTCTAGGAGAGCTCTCCCTCTTGCAAGATACGTCCAATTGCTCGCTTTGGTTTGAAGACATGGGAAGAATGTATAAATGTAATTGGCACAATTGGTGTTAAATCAGGCATCTATCACAAGCTCTCATTTAATCAGAAATGGAGGAGCAGTATGTGACTTTGTTTCCAAATGGGAATTTAAGTCTGATGTAGGTTTGAGATTCCATGGTTCTCAATTGCCAAATGTAGGAGAAAAAATATAGCTACAAGGTCCAATAATATGGACCATCAAAGGTGCCATATCCTATTGCAAATACTTAAAGGTGAAACACAATATGTAGATTGCATAGCATCAATGTATAAGGGAAAGCGGGATTACTAGGAATTATGGAATGGATTGTGAATAAAAAGAATGGAAGAAAATGAAGTGCCTAATTGAATGTCATAGTATACCCATTTCAGCCCCATCCTCTATTGCAAGGTGTGACCCTTTGTATCCTCTTCTTATGGTAGGCATAGTCCAACATGGAACTTGGGCTTTGTGACATTATTGTGGATTTTGATCTTGTATAAATCCAGCGGTTGTATTAGGCATTAACAGGTCGATCTTTTGGTGCAATGACAATCATCTTTGCAATAATTTTTATTAGAGCCGAGGTCACAGGTTTGAACCCTGCGCTTGCACTGGGGGGGATTGTTGTAAGGTGTGACCCTTGGTCTCCTCTTCCTGTGGTAGGCATAGTCTAGCACAATGCTTGGGCTTCATGAGATGGTTTAACTGCCTCATGTGGATCTTGATCTTGTATAAATCCAACAGTTGTATCAAGCATTAACAGGTCAATATTTTGGTGCAACGATAACCGTCTTTGCAATAATTGGTATCAGAGCCAAGGTCACAGGTTCAAACCTCGCGCTTGCAATGGGGGGATTGTTGCAAGGTGTGACCCTTGGTCTCCTCTTCTTGTGGTAGTTGTAGTCCAGTGTGATGCTTGGGCTTCATGACATGGTTTAACCACCTCTTGTGGATCTTAATCTTGTATAAATCTAGCGGTTGTATCGGGCATTAACAAGTCAATCTTTTGGTGCAACGACAGTCGTCTTTGCAACATCCTCATCAAAAGGGAGCTATAGAATGAGGTATGAGTAGCCATAAAAACCTTGAGATATAAAATTTCCATCATTTGAGATTATTGTCGAATGAACTCCTCAAATTAGAATTTCTTGTGTTTGACTGATTGATTGTGCTCAAACCTACAAATGGAGCCCATAATATACTTAGTCCTTAGCCTAAAATACATATAATATCCATTATATAAGTTAGTGTAAGGATCATGATGATGTAATGGACGGATTAATCATGCCTCCTAAGGGAGAATTCGGATTGGGGAGTTGAATTTATCAAAGATATGAGAAAGAATATAAAGGTTCTTCATGTCTTGTCTTCACAGTGGCATGCAAATTGAAGTTGGAGACATTTCTTTCATCTTCACAAGTTTCCATTGATATCTAGGAGTGGAAAGCTAGAAAAAATTATTCAAGAGTCTACAGATGATGAAAAGGGATGTCATTTGTAGTTACATGATATACTAGGTAGTTCCATTGCCTTTGAACTTATAGTAAAATTTTGTTATGGAGTCAAACTAGAGTTGACAACATTGAATCTTATCTTTCTATGTTATGTGGTTGAATATTTGGAGATGATTGAGGCTTATGGGGAGGGAAATTTGATCTCTCAAACTATTTTTTTCTTAAACCAAGAGCTTAGTGACAGGTGTCAAGAGCCTATATATGAAGTTTCGGTGCCCTTGAAATTGAAAAGTTTCTTTAATAATAAAGGAAAATAAAACTTTCAAGAAATTGTTACATAATTGAAGGGTCACTGGGAAATTTAAGGTTGTTAGAAGAAAGATCAAAATTAAAAAGGACTCCAAGAAATGGTTACAAAAGGGGAACGGTTTTCCCAAGCTCTATTTGTTTTCAAAGAAACACTGAATGGGGATCTTTTTTGGGCTGGCTTTGAATAGGGGAAGGAGAGAAAGTTTTGTAAATAGTTATTATTTTTCTTGACTCAGTCTATGTACAAGAAACAATTTTAGAGACTTTGAGCTTTGTTTTATTGAATAATGAAGAGTTATTCCCAAATTTTTGTGTATGTATATTGCTTCTTTGACTGCAATTTTTCCTATGTTAATTTTTAGTTGATCTTCAATGTGTTTTTGTTATTTATGGTTGTATATGTTTGCAGATTCATATCTTTCTTACGTCAGATATGTGTTAAGGAAAATATAACTATTCTTTTATCAATCTATTATCATTTGTGGGTGTGATAGGTGAACTTTGTGTCATTTTTCTGCATTCATGTCATT
Source organism: Sequoia sempervirens (assembly GCA_007258455.2). NCBI lineage: Eukaryota > Viridiplantae > Streptophyta > Pinopsida > Cupressales > Cupressaceae > Sequoia > Sequoia sempervirens. The sequence goes on from VDFB02000008.1 coordinate 9,488,432, forward strand.
TCAAAATTTCTCCATCACATATATTCTCATGGTTATGGGTAGGCGTTTGTTTTCCTTTACTAATTTTTGGTTAAAATCAAACCTTAGTTTTGTTTTCAGTCTTTTCTAGTTTATTGAATATCTTACAAGGGAGTTGTACCTCTTCAATTCAGAGGGTGATTGCTTTCCCAAAGAGAGCATTCATCCACAACTATAGGAATAGAGGCACCTTTTCGGGATGAGAGTCATCATTATCTAAAGGCACCTAATCTATTTGCTAACAAATATAGCATGCTGCCAAGAATTATAGAGGCTAATTTAAGAAAGAAAATATACATGGATTTTGTTGGTACTTGTACCTAGTTAATTTATTACAAGGGGACTTATTTATATGTTAAGTTTACATAGGTCCTAGGAATCTTTCTAGAAGGTTTTAGTTGTCATTAGTTGTTATCTTATATTTTGACTTGTAACACATGTGAACCTATGTAAGTGTGATAAGTTGTCTCATGCCGTATGATTAAGATACTTGTCATAATCCTATGACATCTTGTATCTCACCTTGGCTATATAACCAAGGGGTTTCTACAACATCACATCATTTGAATCATAATTGATAAGAATAAAATTTATTCTTGCCATATTCATATCTTCTCTCTTTATGCTTCCCATTTGGCCTCTAGTTCTTGGGTGGCTATCTTCATAGCCAATTCTAACATGGTATCATAGTGGGTTGGGTGCCATTGGATAGTATATTTTTGAAGAGAGATGGAAAATATTGAAAAGTTGAGTATGCTCTTCTCTTGCATCGTATGATGATATGAAGAATAAAAAAAAATTGATAGAAATACCACATTTGGGGGGCTCCTCTTTTTGGCTCTTTATTGTAGGTTCATATTGGAGCTTGTTAATGCAAATTTGAGCTCACCATTGAGTTCAGGAGGTTCGAGATAGTTGATTTTTCCTTTTTTTTTGTCCAAATTAGACATATGAGGCCAAATCTATGAGGTTTTGAAACTGAAGAGTGGTTGCCAAATCCAGAAGGTAGTTGTAATTTTGGAGCATTTTGGGTCAAATATGACCTTTCCATCGCATCCAGAAGGTCCAAAAACCCTAACATCGATTGCCAATTCATCAAATTCGGAGAAATTGTTTGTTGGGGCAAAAAAATATTATAAATTCATCAAAATATTTTTGAATTTCTTTTAGAAAAATTAAAAATCATATCCAATTGATTTTTCTGAAAAACTTTTTATTAAAAATCAAATAAAAAAGGGGCTGATTTTTTTTTCCAGTTAATATTTTGTAGAGTATCCTGCATACGCAAGATACCCTATATGTAGTAGCAATGTACCCACAGCCTAAGGATCCACCACGTGGGAATGTGAGCCCCCTCTCCCACACGTGCTAGAAATTTCAAAAAGCCAATGAAATTTCAATACACCCGACGAGTTCAATAAAAGTTTCAACATTGAAAAATATTTAAACTAGCAACTTTCAATTATATAAACCAATAGGGTGATAAATATTGAGCGTGCAAAATAAATCTAGCGCATTTAAATCAAAACCAACAAAACAAATAAAAATCTGATGTATTTTTTGAAAAAAAATGGTGAACAGGTTATTCAAAGTGGTGAATGAAATAATAAAATCAGCATATTCATATTAAACCAATGGTATAGAAGGATATCCTTGCAGAGTATAGAATATTCTTCAACTATATTATGACAAAAAAGATTCTAGCCGACAAAGGAATATTTTGAGAGAATCAAAGCATATTTTGTCACCTTAGAAGAATATTCTGACGATAGGGGAGCCGCGATGGTGATGACCTAGTGGCTATCAATTTTAACCTCACAGATGCATGACAGTCATCAAGCCGTTAATTTTAAGCTAGTGAAAAGGTGACACCAGTATTTTTCAAGAATTTTTCTACCCCTCACCATTTGCATTTTTAGTTTGGGAGCTGATTTTCAAATCCTCATATCTCAATCATTTTGACTCCTTTTTGTGAGAATTTCTTATTTATTTGGGCTAATTTTTTGTGCTCTTGATGGTGGTGCAATCAGTTTTTGGTTTTGGTGTCTGAATTTTCTATAAATTGCAGATTATCACAAGTGTTGTTGCTTCGTCCTCATTTTGGGAACTTTGGGAGCTCATATCTTGCTCCTATGGTAACATTTTTTGGTGAAATTATTTTTGAAAGTGCATAATTTTTCATGTACTTTCTAGTGTAGTCAATTTGATCTCATCTACTATAAAAGTTCTACTTTGATTCTATGGCCTATTTTTGGCATTTGCATGTACCAAGATCAAGACCACTTTGCTATTTTTGGCAAGTGGCAACTGTAAACACACTAATTTTAAAGTTCCAAATCGGATATTGATTGGGGGTTTCATGATTCAATAATTTGGAGGGGGTAATCTTGCAGTGGTTGATTGCATTCTTTTGCTTTGTTTGTGTTCTTGCAATGGGGAAATCTCAAATTGAACTCCTAACACCACATAATTATGCTACACGGAGAAAATCAGTATGGAACTTGTAGACATGTAAAATTGACCTAACACTTATCACACACCTTAAATGACATTTTTGCATCATCGACATCATTATCATCGAATAACATTGCATTTCACATCAAAAGCATCAACAACCCTAATTTCCTCTATTAATTGAATAATACAACATTGTTTAATTAATTCACTTTTTCATCATTTTTGATGAATTAAATAAATTTCAGTTATTTAATAAAGTTTTGAAACCCTAATTTCTACTATTAATTGAATAATATAGAATTATTTAATTAATTCACTTTTCATCAATTTCGACCAATTGAATAAATTCCATATATTTAATGAAGTCCTAATCTAACTTTATTCCTCTTGACTAATTAAATAACATCATTATTTAATTATGTCACTAATTCACTTTATTCCCCTAAGTCGATTAAACTATTAAAACATAATAGTTTAACTATATCACTTCCGCCCAAATTTGAATAATCTAATTTAATTATTTAAAACATGATAAAAAATCAAATCAAAAAAATACAAATTTGTTTGCAAAAGTCAAAATTGATTTTCATGTTCAACTCCAAAAGGATTAATTAATTAAATATTTTCATGATTGAGAAAATTACGAACCACCAATTGCTCACTTTAATTGCTTGACTAATCAATCTATTTCTTAATTGATCAATCTATTTTATGACAGATCAATCTATTTCCTAACTAATCAATCTATTTCTTCAATTACACTAATTATGTAATCAGTTTACACAAATTATGCCCATCTTAATCCTCATAACATCTTTCAACCATCGATCAAGATATTCTTCTATGCAATCCTCATTGTCCTTTTCAAATCATAAATTCTATATAACAAACCTCTTTCTTCTCAAAAAAAGATTGGAGAATCAACATCAATCACACAATGAAGTAATGCAAAGATCATAATCAGAATTGACAAAGCTTCAGCCAACATCTTCGATCAAACACATGCATACTCTTCAAAGCTCTCACACACAAAAATGGAGGCTTTGTATTGAATTGAACAATCCAACATACATCAATACAGATATACTTTGACATAGGATGGCAAAGCTATTTCATTTTTGAATTCATTGTTATTACTTTTTGTCAATCTCATTCTTGAATTCTTGATTTTATAGTTATATTTTGTGAGTAATAAGCATAAATCAATTATCATTTTATTTTTTAGATTAGTTTCTAATCATCAATATGATCTTCTTGCATCTTCCTAATTTCCTTGTTACACATTCTAGTATGCCTAGTGGGACCACAATCCTTAGCACTAATGATTTTATGAGCTAAATTTGGAGTTGTAGGTTTCATAAGCACTCTAGAAAAATCTTCACACATAGGTTCCAAATTTTTTTTGCAATTGACTTCATGGTTTCAGTGCACTTGACCTATTTTATGGCGCTTCTAACATTTCCTTGCACATCTTCTTTCTAACAGAGGTGCTCTTGACTCTTTTATGTGCTTCTGCTTTCAAAAATAGAGGTACTTTTGACTTTTTTAGGGCTTTTTATTTCTAACAAAGGCTGCTTTTGATTGTTTTTCTTTTACTTTTGCTCTGTCAAGATTTTGTCCAAAAGTTGAATGTTCATTTTCGATTTCTAATGCTAACAGGTACCTAATTTGACCATTTGAAAGGTGCTAATGTTATTTTTGTAGGATTTATAGAAGTATAAATGGTGTTTATCCAAAAATGATTAACACATTTACCACAGGGAAGATGAACGATCGAAGAAATTTTAATTTTCAAAGCTTTCCTAAGTTAGAAATTTTTTAATTTGGTGCTCTAAAATGAACATTCTCAAAGCTTTTTAGATTAACAAATGCTTTCAAATTGGTGCTTTAAAAATAACCCTACAAATGAACATTTCAACTTTGGTGCTCTAAAATGAATCTTTAAAGCTTTCCTATGTTAGAGAACTTCAAATTGGTGCTTAAAAAGAACCACACAACTGAACATTTCAGTTTTGGTGCTCTAAAAATGAACCTTCTCAAAAGCTCTAAGGAAATGTTTTGATTTTTGTTAACCAAAGTGATTTCATTTTGTTGACGAATGCTCAACTTCATTTTGTTGACCAAATAAGACAAGGATCTAGAAAACACTCATTTTGGGGCTTAAAAATGAACAAATCAATTTCTTGTCTTGCACATTGCGATATATTTGTCTAAAGTCTAAAACATTTCACTTTGGTACAATTAAAAAGAAAACTGTTATGTTATTCCCACCTTTTTTTGGGATAGCACCAATTGAGGAGCTTAAAAAGAATAAAATTGTAATGAAATGTATACTTTATTTTCTATGTTTGGGAAATTAGGTGTTTATCCTCTCCCCTCATGCCTTTGTGGTGATCTTGGGTGAAGAAAATCATCTTGATTTTCACACACTATTTTCATTTTAAAGCATACCTTTAGAGGGCCTGCCTTTTGAGACACATCCCGCACTGGAGAACTCAAAGGTGACCCAAGAAGTAATTTTTTGGTCCGCTATATAAATTATTGTGGGTGTGAGGAAATTTCCTCACCCACCTAGTGTAGATGCTCTATATCGACAAATGTCTCCCTCAGTATCTGTGTGATATGTAAAAAACTGCAAGGGTTGGGAGGCCTCTTAATTGAGTAAATAGTTGTATGTATAGACACCAGTTATCCTGAAACATGACTAAGAACCAATGTTTGTAGAAGCCACCCCTTTTATCCAAAACATACTTTGAAGTGGTGCATCAAAAATATGATTCCAAGAAGTTACTTACAAAGGTTGACTTATGGTTGAGTGTAAAAACCTCTCCATTCATTACATGTAAAATCATCCCTTTAGGGCATATGAGGTAAGCCCATCTAGGAAGAAGTGTCTATCCCTAGGGTGTACTTGGTCTTCATGAAATTTCTAAATATATTTTAGTTACTTTCAAACATCAAACACTGTTCTTGAAATAAAATAAGCACATCAAAACAAGCATTCAACATGGTTCTCAAACATCAAACCCCTTGGATCTAGTGTGAATACTTTGAAAAGAGCCCTATGTTTACACTCCCTAAAAGATATCCTAAACAAATATCTTCAAAGGTTTTTGAATGTTTAGGCTCACATTTCAAGTCACATTAAGAATGATTTAAACCTTTAAAACTATAGCTTTTAGCATTTCTACCTCTATGAACTTTGAGCTTTCGTGGAGGGAAACATGCTTAAGGTATAGATATTTAGGTCACATAAAATTTTGATTGTGGTATTGAATGATATCACTTTCCAATTCTCAAAATAGGTCAAACAAAATCATCCAAAACTGCAAGAAAACATCAACGTTGTTGCCAAATACTGAAACTAGAAAACAAATTTGAACAAAGGTTGCTTCTACTACTATTTCTACCGCACTTGACCAAAAATTGATCACACTTGCCAAAAAAACTTGCTTTTTTTCTTTGTTGTATGATAGCTACTAATGAAAATTTTCCCCATTTGAAAAACCCAACACACTTTCTATAAAACTAGCCACACTTGATCTTTTTTTGCCACATTTGATAAAAAAATCCCAACACACTTGCCAAAAATCAAGCCACACTTTCCCAAAAAGCTCGCTTTTGACTGTGAAATTCACCAAATTTGAAAGAATACACATAGAGGCCACACTTAACATTTTTGTACACACTTGTTCAAAAATTAGCGCACTTGATAGAAACCTAGTCATAGTTGATAAAACTAGCCACTTTTTCTCACAATTTACTGCTTCTGCTCAAAAACCATTGCTTTTGCTCCGTGTTCTGCTAAAAATTAGAAAAGTGATCTAAAGTTAGTTATAAGATCTTTGTTAAAATGAAACAATTGGAAACCCAAGATTCAACATATAGTCCTTCATCCACTTTCAACATTCCATCCTAATTTTGGAAATTAAAATAATTAAAAAAAAAAACTTGGATTATTTCCTCACTCACACTTCTAAGATATCAATAGTTGCTTGAACCTCAAGGATAGTTCAAGTAAGCTTTTTTGCAACATTTCCTCTAGAAGAAGAAGTGAAATATTGATCCAAGCTTCAGAATTTTGAGATCCAAGAATAGTGTCATTCCAAAACAACACTCAAACCTTAGGGTGTTGAGCTTCATAACAACCATATCAAAACACCAAACACTTTCACCTTATTACCATTTGGCGACCAGTTGCTCCAGTTCAACAACCAAACCTTAAACTAGTTGTCATACAACCAAACTTTGAGCTGATTGAAGGAGAAAAAATAGACACAATCATTAGTTTGAGGAGCTTCATATTTGAAACAAAAGAAACCCTAAACTAGTGGAGAAACACAACAAACATTCTAGATAAAGAAGAGGAGAAAGAAAATCTCACTGCAATGAGACCTGTATTACCACCTCTTGCATGGAAATAGGTATCTATCCTTTATATCTCTAGAAAGAACAAAATACTTAAATGAAATTCCATATTCCACCTATCAAAGAAGCGTAATAGTCAAAATTTAATCAAGGGACACATCTTGAAATATTACTGCAACTGAGACCTCTTGCTAAGAAATTTCTATAGAAACTTTTTAATGGGAAAACTAGACATGAATAATCAATATAAAATACCAAAAACAACTGCAAATTCATATTCCTTAAAAAAAAATCCAAAAAATAAAAGCATTATTTTTTTGTTGTTAGGAGTCACAAAACGTTCACAAAAGCTTGGCAATTGTTTATGGCAATTATGATATCACAAAAGAAAAGAAAAGAAACACTAGCATACCACCATAGAAAGAACATGGAAGCAAACAAAAGAAATGCTAGCATACCACCAACAAACACCACAAATGATGAAGGTGGCCCATGGGGCTATAGGCTATATGAACTTGAAACACCTCAAAAGAGACCCACATTTAACACAACACATGGTGAGGAAGAGGTAATCTGTAGACAACAAGAATCCATAGAAAGAGAAAACAAGAACCCAAAGGAAATGGTTGTAGAGGAGGGGGAATAGTGAGGAATAAATAAATGATGAAGAATTATTTGAACATTCAAACAATCCCAAGGTGCTCAAGTTGATGGACAAACTCCTAAGAAAGGATCCAAACACTTACTTTTTCAAATTAGCACAAAGTGGTGCTAAATTTCCTATAGACTTCAATGTAGAAGGTCTCAAAGACCCTCATCTCATTCCCTTAGTAAATAACTCGATTGTGAGAGAAATACCCAAAATAGTGGAGATCTAAAATATGCCACCTATATTCGCACAAGGAAAAGATCAACCATTGGAAATCCCGTTGTATAGAAAACCAACTCAAATCGCAAGTGATAATGGCCCAACATTATGAAGGAGTTCCATCCTAACATGTACCACAAAAAAAAATCCACCACCAAGACAATACGTGCCTCAAAATCAAGAAGGTAAATTCCCACAATAGTACCATCAACAAGGAGGGTCTTATGGTCCCCTTCCCAATCAAAAATATCAATAATAAGGTGTGCCATAGGTCATCCTTCCCAATTTGTCCCATCAACAAATAATTGCATGAGACTCAAGCACCTCATATAAGACTTGATAGATAAAAGAGAAGTGGATTTCAAACATCATCTTGGGAACAAGGACCTCTAGATATACACAAATCCAATTCAAAACCACACTAAAAGGAATGGGAAAGGAAAGGACTAAGACTATCAAAATGCTAACTACACTTATGGTGGCACAGTTCTAGGAACCCTCTCTCAAGTAGATCACAATAGGGTGGATGTAGTGACTATACGAGAGAAGAGAAAATGACTGTAATGTAACTACCTATCAAGGGAGAGTTACAATACAAGGAGCCCCACCTAAGCCCACAACTAAGTCACTAAGTGACTGCAATATTTTGGAACAGTTGAAAAAGACTCCCAACTTGATCTCAATCCTAGAACTGCTAAACCTATCACCTATGCATATGGAGATACTAGAAAAATCATTAGAAACATTGATTACTAAAGACCTCAATATAGACCAGTTCCAAACCATGGTTGGAAAAATCATGACCAATCACCATTTAGTATTTTTCGAGAAAGACCTTCCACAAAAGTCATTCCACAACCAAGCTCTCTACATAGTGGTTGGTGTTCACAAAAACATGGTCAAGAGAGTGTTGACAGATAATGGTGCGGGTCTAAACATATGTACATTAAAATTCATCAAATAGTTGGGGTATTATGACGATGTGATAGAAAAAGGAAAGAGAATTACTATAAGGGACTATGATGACCTTGAAGTTAATTTAGAAGGGATAGTCCAACTACTAGTACAAATAGGACCAACCATCATCGAAACTACATGTCATGTACTTGACCTTGAGTTGTCGTATAACCTCCTCCTAGGATACCCTTGGATCCACACACTCCAAGTGGTTCCTTCGACCTTTCACCAATGCCTAAAGTTTCCCACAAAGGAAAAGAGGTGACATTATATGTCAATCTTGAACCCTTCCACTTTTGTGCAAAATTGGAGGAGCACGAAGGAAAAGAGGTGACATTATATGTCGATCTTGAACCCTTCCACTTTTGTGCAAAATTGGAGAAGTATAATAAAATCCACTGTATACCCAACAATGACATATCCTTCCATTCATTCTCATATGTTGACCCTTTGACACTACCATCAATCTTAACCAAGATCACATCAAGTGAGAAACCAAAAATGGAAACCAAGGTTCAAGTACTTGACAGGGGTAATGGAAATTATCACTTCAACCAAGAATTTTGCATTGGAATGCTTCCACCAACACCAAAAGTTTATGGAGGCTTGAAAGAGATCAAATATGTTCAAAAGGTGTAAATGATAGCCAAACCCACAATTTTCACCAAGTGGGGAGATATGAAGGACGGGGATATATTCAAAGAATAATTCTCATCCATGATCTACAAAGAGGACCAAAAGGAACCAAAAAAGCCACAACCCATTATAATTGATCCTAACAGTAAAGATTATCAATTAGCTAAAAAAATAGGATATCAAGGAATAGGTGGCCTTAGGCTACACAAACAAGGCCAATGGGAGCCTATCATAGTGGAGTAGATAGAAAAATATGGGACTAGGTTATGATCCAAAAGACATGATTACTCCAAATACCAGACAAACCTCTTTTAAGAAACGTGAAACTTCTACTAACATTAAGGAATTAGATATCTACCCATTATAGACAACAATTTATCCATAGAAGACTTATTCAAAAACTTTAGGATTGATAGGTTCCCTCTCCAATTTATCAAAACTATTCCCAATATCTATTATTATTCTAGAATGGACTCTAACAAGTACGAATGGGATTCTCCTTCCTTTATCACTAGATATGGTTCTCCCATTTCTAGCGATGATGACTTGGATACCTAATGGGAAAAAGATACTAGATCTACACTAACCATTTTGACAACCTCCATAAGCTTTATGGATAATGATTATAGCCTACCCCTCTGCTACCCACAATTGATAGATTGAGACCAACAACAACATACACATGTTCTGGATCAATTATAGATTGATGAAGCAATCATAGAGTTCATGGGACTTTGAACAGAAATACTATCAATAGATCAAAAACTAGGGTTCTCCATGGAACTCGAACAAGATGCATACTTTAGTGGGGAGATTATATCCTCTAGTCGTAAAAGTGAAAAAGAAAAAATTAAATTAAAAATGAGATCCCCTAGACAGGACCATAATGTGGCTCTATCAGATCCTAAAAAGAAGTAAATAAAGGACACATCTGAAGGTGAAAACCTCTCTGAGGCACCTGAAGATGGAGGATTCAATCTCCCCATATCTGAATATCAATAAAATTCAACACTATTGTAGAAGAAACAAAATCCATTAATGTTGGAACAACAGAGAACCCAAAATTCACATACCATGAGCCGTCGCTTGATCTTGAAGAGAAAGAAAACTTCACAACATTCATCAATGACGAAAGATAAACTTTGCATAGACCTATGCAAATATTCCTAGACTAGATCTAACACTAGTGGTATGTCATTTGGCCATATCCCCTAGAGAAAAACCTATCAAGCAAAAACTAAGGAAAATGCATCCTCAAATAGAACTATTGGTAAAGGTAGAACTAAAGAAGCTAATAGATGTGGGTTTCATTAGGCCCATCGATTATCCGAAATGGATATCAAATCTAGTACTAGTTTCGAAGCCTACTGGGGACATAAGGATCTACACAAACTTGAACAAAGCTTGTCTAAAGGGTAAATTTCCTCTTCCAAGTATAAACATGATTGTAGATTTAATAGCAGGACATGATATGATATCTTTGATGGATGGTTTGTCTGGGTATAATTAGATAAAATTATCCCCTGATGATCAACATGAAATGATTTTTACTTGTACCTAGTGAACCTTCTACTGGATTGTAATTCCATTTGGCCTAAAGAATGCAGGAGTGACATATCAAAGAGAAATGATGACCATATTCAACAATATGCTACATGCAATCATGGAAGACTATGTGGATGACATTTTAGTAAAGTCTGTCAAAAGGTAATATCACTTGACCAATCTTGCAAAGGTGTTTGATAGGCTAGAATAGTATAACCTAAGACTCAACTCAAAAAAATGTGTGTTTGAAGAAACATCCGAAAAGTTGCTAGGGTATATAGTGTCAAGAAGGGGGATTGAAGTAGATCTTGCAAAAGTAAAAGAAATACAAGAGATGCCTCCACCAAAGACATTAAAGCAACTAAGAAGTTTACAACTACAATCTATCAGGTGATTTATCGTACAATTGAAAGACAAATTTCACCCTTTTACTCATCTCTTACATAAGGACATCACCTTCAAGTAGGATGGGAAATGCGACCAATAATTCTAGCAAGTCAAGGAGTACCTATTCACTCCTCCTATACTCATGCCTCCTATTCCAAAAAAGGAAATGATACTCTATGTGTCTACCATGCAAGCAATGTTGGGAGCTCTCCTAGCCCAGCTAGATGATAATAACAAAGAAAGAGCAGTCTACTACATCATCCGAACACTGGTGGGCTACGAGTTGAGATACTCACCCATAGAAAGAGTGTGTCTCACAATCATATTTGTGACACAAAAGCTAAGACACTATATCTTAAATAGACAAGTAAAGTTGATTTCAAAGGTAGACCCACTAAAGTACCTACTAGAAAAATCATCTCTAATAGATAAAATTTCTAAATGGGTAATGATTCTAAGTGAGTTTGACATAGAGTATGTGGATAGAAGAGCCATCAACAAACAAATCATAGCAGACCAGTTGGATGAAGCACCTATAGAATATCACAAGCCTCTTACAATAGAGTTCCCAGATGAAAGTATATTGCTGACATAATAGACATACCATTGGATCCTATACTTTTATGGGTCCGATACTCAACATGGCTTTGGAGTAGGTATTCTATTCCTCACACTGGTGCAGGAGCACCTGCCAAGGTGCCAAGGTGCAAACACTTTTTGAAGTCTTGTTTTAAAAATATTTTTCAATTTGTTGTGTAAGGTCTCAAATACCATTTAGATTGTGTTTGAGGATCTTTTGGTGCTTAGGTTAAAATTTGAATAAGGTGGGAATCCTTTGTGAGGTTGATTCCTAAGTTTTTGTAAAGATTGCAAAACACACTGTGTTTTACAACAGCAGACTTTTAGCCGTTCTTAGGCTCAAATTGGAAACCTAACCATTTCAAAAATATTGTAAAATTGTTTTCTCGACCTTTGAACAAGGTTGGAGGTTTTTTATGTTGGCAGTTTTTATGAGAACAAGCAAGAAATAGTAATTTTTGTGTGGAAAAATCTATTTTTCTATTCTTGCGTGTGACAGCTACAAGAAATGGATTGAGAAACATTTTTGTGGAGTTGTATAGCATGTAGTGAAGTTCTTTGAAGCATCTTTCTAGCTCAGTAGTTTATTTTCCCATCACTTTCTTCCATTTTGTAATTACTATGTTAGTTCTTTTTGCTTTTTTTTTACTGGTAAAGTTCAGAAAATAGAGTTTTAGTTTTGTTTCTTGTCCATACCAGGAAGTATGGATGTTGTGGAAACAAGGAAAAAATCCCTCTTTGTATATAGTGTAAATATAAGAGTCTTTGTGAGTCATGTAAGCAGGTTGATGATCTTTTCCTAGGCGAGTTTGTGATGCCCGGTTAGGAAAGACAGTGTAATATTTTTTTCCAACGTTGCAGGGGTGTTTGACCACTGGTAACCAGGGTGTGAAAAGTTTTTTGGATACCTTACAAAGGTCTGACAGGTGGCAGGAAACATCACCAAGTCATCTGGAGGCAGAAGGAAGAAGACAGTCCTCCTTGTAACCAAGAAAAGGCTCAAAAAAAGCCCTAAAATTCTCAAAATCAGCAATAACCCTGTGTACGGCCTGAGAAGGGCTGAAACCTCTAAAATCTTGAAGAGTTACAAATTTGAACCAGGGTTCCTTCTTTGAGATTATGGAGTTCTTTTAGCTGGGAGAAGTATTAAACATTTTACTTGTTGGAGGAGGCCTAATTCTAGTAGCCCTCCCTAAACCCTAGACTAGGGTTTAGAAAGCGATAGGGAAGAGGGGTATGGAGGTGGAACAAGATCCCTCTCTAGACTATGTTTGAAGTTTTGAAACCTTATACACACCCCTGAAATGAGGTTAGGAAGAATTTAGTGATTAACTGGTCTTTAAGCTGATTAAGGGCTAGTTGGTGAAGAGAGGAAAAGCACCAAGAAATGCTTGGTTAAGGCATTGTGAACGTTTTGGAACTTGATAGCAGGGTTGGCAGAAAGGACCAGGGGTGCCTAATTACTTTAGGGACCTATAGGTTGAGTGGTGGAGAGAAACACCAAGGGTTATCAACTGAAGACCCAGAGCATTGAGCCAGTGATTGACTCAATCCAACCTTGTTTCTATCATATTGGTATCAGAGTAGTGAAATATTTGGGAAAGTAGCGTATTTGTCAGAAGTTGAGTCAAGTGAAACCCCCGCCATGGTGACAAATGCATAGTTAGCCAAGAGGGTTGAAGAACAAGAAGAGGACAACAAGTCCCTGAAAGAAATAATAGAGCAATTGGAGAAGGCATTGAACAATGCAAGGTTGGAAGGAACAGTGCCAAAGGAAGAAGAGGCTGCAGAGGAGGACAAAGTCCCTGAACCTGACCCTGTTCTAGAGGAGGAGCCTTTCTTGAAGGCATTAAAATCCCTGAGTGGAAAAGGACTTGAGGGCATACCACTATTCCATGGAAAGATGGATCCTGATTTGGTCATGGACTGGATAGATGGCATGGAGAATCACTTTGAATGTGATGGAGTCACATAAGCACAGAAGGTGAAGGTTGAAAAATCAAGGTTGAGAGGATCAGCTTTGACATGGTGGAAATTTGTCCAGACTGAAAGGGAGAAAGAAGGAAATCAGCCCATAACAACTTGGAAAGGAATGGTTGCTAAGGTGAAGGAAGCATATATGCCAGATGACTATGAGATCCATCTCCACAAGAAGAGGCGGAGTTTAAGACAAAAAGATCAAGATGTCAACACTTACACAGAAGAGTTCCAGAAGCTTTGTTTGAGATCAAATGTGGCAGAAGATGAGAGCCTAAAAGTGGCTAGATACCTCAATGGTTTGAAGTGGAACATACAGGAAGAGATGGATTTACTCAGCCCCAAGACAATCCACCAATGTTATCAGCTGGCTATAAAGATTGAAGAGAAGAATAAAAGGAAGCATGATCAGTCCTCTAAAGGTAGAGGTAGAGGCAGAGATCAAAGAGGACAGCGTGGAGGTTACCAAGGAAGAGGTAATGATCAAAGGAACCAAGGTGAATCTAAGCTTACTGAGCATGGAGGTGAAACATCATCAAGAGGAGGATTTAATAGAGGAAGAGGACCTCAAGGGGGTTCAAACAGAGGAAGAGGAGCAGGCAGAAGTAACTCCTACTTTGCCACCATGAAATGTTATCACTGTAATTAGCTAGGTCATCCAACTTATAGATGCCCGGAGAAAGCTTCTTCAAGCAATGAGAAAAGAGTAGCTTATGCACAAGAGGACACCATGAGTGTCAAATCACCTGAGTTCAGTCATATAGAATCTGAAATTGGAGAGAGTCTGATGTTTAATAGAGTACTGATCAGACAACCGGTCAAGGAAGAACCCAAGCAAAGGAGAGCTTTGTTTAGAGCAAGGTGCAGGATATTGGGAAAAGTATGCAAGGTCATTGTAGATTCGGGTTCTACAGATAATATCATCTCTGAGGAGGTAGTAACTAAGTTAAAATTGTAGAAGGTACCTCATACCAATCCCTACAAAGTCACATGGTTGAATAAAGGGCAGAGTGTTCTAGTGAATGAGCAGGTTACAGTGGAATTCTCAATTGGAGGCTACAAAGACAAGCTAATTTGTGATGTACTACCCACGGATGCATGCAATCTTCTTCTTGGTAGGCCATGGAAATATGACAGAGGTGCTATATATCATGGAAAGGAGAACACCATAGAATTCAAGAAGGATGGAAGAACCTTCAAGCTGCAATCATTGATTGAGGATGATGAAGGACAGTCCAAGGTTCCTAACATTATGTTGAGTAGTGGAAAAGAGTTCATCAAGGATCTACACCTAGGGAATGAAGGTTATGTGATCCTAATGCAGTCCAAAGAAGAGGAAAAAGCTGAAAGGACAGTATTACCAACAGTAGTCCAAAACTTGCTTGATAAATACAAGAGCATAGTGAGTGATGGAACACCAACAACTCTACCACCAAAGAGAGCAATAAGTCATCAAATTGACTTCATACCTGGAGCCTCTTTACCTAACAAGGCAGCATACAAACTCACACCAGATCAAAATCTTGAAGTGGCAAGGCAAGTGGAAGAATTGTTGAATCAAGGTCTAATTCAAAAGAGTATCAACCCTTGTGCAGTCCCAATTGTTTTAGCAACAAAAAAAGGAGGTAAATGGAGACTTTGTACTGATTCTAGAGAAATTAATAGAATCACAATTAGGTATAGATTCCCAATACCTAGGATTTAAGATTTAATGGATTGCCTTGGAGGTGCTCAGTATTACACCAATTTAGATCTTAAGAGCGGGTATCATCAAATCAGAATTAAGGAGGGTGATGAATGGAAGACAGCTTTTAAGACAAATGATGGTTTGTATGAGTGGAAAGTGATGCCATTTGGCCTCTCAAATGCCCCTAGCATGTTCATGAGACTAATGAATGAGGTGCTTAAGGATTTCACCGGGATTTTTGTGGTAGTCTACTTGGATGATATATTGATTTTCAGTAAGACAGTAGAAGAACATTTGAAACATGTGGAGATGGTACTTAAAAGGTTGCAAGAATAACAGTTAGAAATCAACCTTGAAAAGTGTGAGTTCTTCAAACAAGAACTTGTGTATCTAGGCTTTTTAGTATCCCAAGGAACCTTGAAGATGGATCCAAGTAAGGTGGAAGCCATCCTAAACTAGCCTACACCAACCACAACAACTGAGGTAAGAAGTTTTCATGGTTTAGCTCAGTTTTATAGGAAATTCATCAGGAATTTTAGTGGTATATGTGCACTAGTCCTAGATAATATTAAAGGTGGTCTAAAAACAAAGTTTAAGTGGAGTCAAGAGGTTGATAGAGGGTTTGAAAAGCTTAAACAAGAGGTAGCAACCCAACCTATACTTTTGTTGCCTAGTTTTGATAAAAAATTTACAGTTGAGTGTGATGCAAGTGGAGTAGCAGTAGGAGGAGTACTTAGTCAAGAAGGTAGGCCTGTAGCCTTCTTTAGTGAAAAACTCAATGAAGCCAAACAAAAGTACTCTACCTATGATCTGTAACTTTATGCTTTAGTGCAGTCCCTTAGGAAGTGGAGGCATTATTTATTGCCCAAAGAGTTTGTGGTTTTCACAGATAACCAGGCACTCAGTTACATCAATACCCAAGAGAAGTTGAGTAATAGGCACTTGGAATGGATGGAATACATCCAAGCATTCACTTTTACTATCAATCATAAGAAGGGACAAATGAACAAAGTAGCAGATGCATTAAGCAGGAGAATGTTGACAGTCCAAGAGATACAGCTGAAAAGCATAGGATTAGAGAGTTTCAAAGATCTCTATGGTGAGGATGAAGATTTCTCAGAAGCCTACAAGGTATGTTCAGATTTTGAAAATCATTTTCATAGTCAGTATGCTGAGTATACATTGCAAAATTGATTGTTATTTAAGGGTAATCTGTTATGTGTCCCAAGAGGATCAGTGAGGGAAAATATGATCCAAGAGAAACACAATGGTAGTCTTAGTGGGCATTTTGGAATAAATAAAACTTTAGAGCTGATACAAAGATTTTATTATTGGCCTAAGTTGGCAAGAGATGTTAGGAAGTATGTAGAATAGTGTGTTGTTTGCATGAAATCCAAAGGGGGAGCTAGCAATGTTGGGTTGTATCAGCCTCTGCCTATTCCTAACAAACCATGGGAGTATGTGAGCATGGATTTTGTGGTAGGTCTTCCTAAGACCAAAACTGGTTTTGACAGTATTTATGTAGTTGTGGATAGATTTAGCAAGATGAGTCACTTTATTCCATGCAAGACTACACATGATGCAAGTTACATTGCCCATTTTTTTTCAGGGAAGTTGTAAGAATCCATGGATTTCCATTAAGTATTGTTTCTGACAGGGATGTGAAATTCATGAGCCATTTTTGGAAAACACTATGGAGCAGATTGCGAACAAATTTGTCATTTGGATCAGCTTACCATCCTCAGACCGATGGTCAAATAGAGGTGGTTAACAGAGTGTTAGGTAACCTATTGAGGTGCTTGACAAAGGAATATGGACAGACATGGGATATGGTAATTTCTCAAGCTGAATATGCATACAATGATAGTGTCAATAGAACTACAGGGAAAAGTCCATTTGAAGTTGTGTATGGGATGCACCCAAGAGGAGTTTGTGAACTCAGAGACCTTGGAACAATGGAGAATAGGAGTGGACATGCAAAATATTTCACTCAGACCATGAAGTAGGTTCATGAGCAGGTTAAGAAGACAATCACAACAGCAACACAAAAATTGAAGGATAAAGTTGATGTATCAAGGAAGGATGTGCAGTTTGCAGTAGGTGACTATGTCATGGTTCATCTGAACAAATCAAGGTTGCAGAAGGGTATGTCAACCAAAATGTAGATGAAAAGAGTAGGACCATGCAAGGTGTTAGCTAAGTATGGGAAGAATGCATACAAGGTAGAGCTTCCATCAGATTTGGGTATATCCACTAATGCATTTGACTGCAAAATACGACGAAACTGTCTGACAAAATATGTAAAATTCGATGTTCGTCGGGTGCTTGTAAAATTTGATGTGTAATTTCCAATTGTTTCGAAAGTTTATCCCCGACGTCCGTCGAAATATCGACGAACCTGGTGTTCTCGAAATGTCGGCTATTATTTTCGTCGAATGTTCGACAAACATGAAAAATTAAAAAAATCAAATTGTGGCCGACATAAAGAAAAGTGAGTTCGCGCCTGATGTATTGCGACAGTGTTTTGCTCTACTTGAGACAGTTTATGGAGAACTAAGGACGATTTTCTTAGGAAAAATCATAAAAAATTCAAGAAGATATCGCCAGGTTGAGGGTAGTCATTGTCTTTTGTTTTACATTGTGAAGTCAGATTTGTAGTTCCAGGTTTGAAAATCATATTTTAAAGCAATATCTCATCATATTTCATTTGTAGAGGTTAAGGGTTTTGAGAATTTCATGTCCAGATTTTGTTGTGTGGAATCACCATAAGATCACAACGGAGGAACAGATTCTTGTGAATATAATTATGTGATCCATAACTGTATTGGTCATGTGGCACAGTTGTGCTATAACAAATACATGATGCATTCATGTGTGACCCAAGTTTAATGTGGCTATGTTGTGATAGAAATGGAGGCACTCATATAATGTAGTTAATTGAGGTTGTATAATGTAGGTGTCAATCATCATTGGGTGCATTCAGGTTGTCTCAAGTTTAACAGGTTAGGATGTAATTATAGCATGATCAAAGAGTGATTACCTCTTGCTACAATAAAGAGCCTATAACTCTGGTTGATATGCCAGTGGTTGTGTTATATCAATTATGTAGTGCATTCAAGCACAACCCATGTTTAATGGAGGGCTATTCACAAGAGAGTGATCAAGATTTTCTAAAACCTTATGAATGTTACTTGACATATATTTGCATAATCTAAAATTCGCCGGAGGCTTTTGAAGTATCAATGTATCCTATATAGGGTTTAGAATGATTTCTTTTAATTAAAAATAAATAAATGATGTATTTCTGTAATTAGATAATGGCAAGAATCTCCCTAAATCTACTTGACACACTATCCTCTTTGGCTTGTATTCTACTCCGGCTACTAAGTTTTGCAATGTGACATCTTTAATATCTTCATGGCCATGAATTTTAAATAGATCTTAGTCTTTGCTTTAATCATTTTCATAGTAACCCTTGAGTTCCATAATTCACCTTCAATCTCTTCTAAGAACATTGTCTTAAGCTAAACTGCATAGTATGCATATAAAGCAAGTCCTTCATACACGCCATTGTTCCAAACCACTCAACTGCCTTCAGCGAAAATGTTGCCTCCATAAGCACAATAGCATGTTTTAAAATCATGGTTGCCGATTGATTGACCATTTAAGCTCACCACTTTCATCATGAGAAGATCTGATAAATTTTTGTCTTCAAACTCAAGGCATTATGGAAGATAACGTGTGAATTGTTTGTTGTGTACAATTAGATTTTCTTGCACATTTATTGCTTTGCTAACTTCCTTTAAGACTGGGTATTGTACCCTCAGCTACAATCTCAAACAGCTCACTCACTATCACTTGAAGATTCTTTTCATGAGCATCCTTCTATAAAGATAAGGCTATGCCTATGGTACGCCTGCTTACTACGGGGGACTCATTGTTTCATGGTATTGTAGTTCTTAAGATCCTTCAACCTTATTGACACCACTTCCACGGTCCTATGGGTATTATTCACTATTTTCCCCGCTCTTTTGGTGGTCTCGAAACAACGCTTCAAACATGCAATCCACTACCTCCCATTATACAATATTAATGGCTAAGAAGAAACATTGAACCTATGATTACCACTGTTACTTCATTTGGACAGTCATTCCCTAATTGCATTTGCCTTGTCTAACACTACCAAAAGCATTTGAAAAACCCTTAAGGTCAATAAGGGGTAAGGAAACTCGCTGTTAAAATCTCCACTTTACTATGCAAGGTTTGAGCTTTATTATCTTGTCACTGCTTAGCCTGTTTTTGACTGTCACATCTCAAGTGACTGTCATTCTTCTTACCGTAGATTGCATTTACAAATGTCAGTAAGCTACATAGTGTGCTTGTTATTGGCTACAATCTTTAGATTGCAAGATTTTTTTATTACCTACATTGTCTCAATCTTTTTGGTATTGCAACCTCACTAATCCGCTATAGTTATTGTTTACGTTTCTACGGAGGCCTAGGGTTTGTACCCTAATCATGCTCTTACCAATGCTTCTGTTGTTTTTTTATTAGGGCTCTCTCAATGTTGAGGGCCCTAGGGATAAGCTTCGTCATAAGAAGTGACCGCATTGCATCTTTAACTAAAAGGATAAATTTGTATTGACATTAGCGATGATGATTACGACTCATTGCTCCATAGGAATGGGTCACTTGCTCTTACTAGCTCGCTACCTCCATTGTTGTAGGAATTTTGTGATCAAGTTCAATATTCTGATTGTAGGAGTCTTAACAGTTGGAAATCATAGTAAAATCAGAATTTAATAAGTTTTGGAATTAGCATTGTAAAGTGTTTCTTGGTGTCATTAACTTCAGACTATCTTCTCTTTTGCAGGGGTGGTTGCATGCCAAATTTTTTTGGTGTAAAATATCGGAATTATTAGACTATGTTACCTGTCTATGAATAAAAATTATTGGAGTGTGAGTTTGATATTTTTTGAAGATAGAAATAGTCAAGCTTGGCAAAGAAAAATCATGTCAGATACTATTTGTCCAGAACAAAATGAAGAGACACTTGATAGATTGTGGGCTAGATTGAAAAGAAAGGGTGATGGGAATGTTATTGTCCTTGCAATAATTGCAAGGACTTAAAGACGAGAATAATTTTAATCACAATAGCTGAGAAACATTGTAGGCAACATGGTCACATTGAAGGGGGCATGATTATCATCCATTGGTAAGTTGTTCATTATATGTCTTTATATTGATTGAATTGTAAATGTTTATATCGTTTTAACATT
>VDFB02000008.1:9509289-9540981 GCA_007258455.2 Sequoia sempervirens
TTTCTAAAAATCAGATTTGTATTGACTAGCTAACCCTCTAATATTAGTGATCAATTATCTTGTTAGGGTTTTGGCTTTATTGTTGGTTTTGTGAATGTGTAGAACAAATAAACACTTCAAAGGATAATTTGGATCAAGTGGACAAAAAAAATGATACATCGGTGAGTAAAATTTTTTAGGTTTGAATTTTCAATTTATAGCCTTCTTTCATGATTTTATTTTCACTAATCTTATGTTTTCTATGTGTGTCTTGAGGAGTTAATGAAGTTTTTGTAGATCGATAGTTGAAGATCATTATCAAACTACTAATGAATCTTTTTGTAGAACACATGTTGAAAACCCTAGTTAAATTTTTGAAACAGATTGTCTAGTAGTGTAGCAAATCTTTCACTTGGATTAAAATTAACAAGTGTCTACTATGTTTGGTGTGAAAGCACATTTGTGTTATTACCCTCATGATTTGGTATATCAAAGTATCCTCTCCCCTTGCGCATCTGTGTGATCCTAGGTGTAAGAGAAATGGTTACTAACTCTAGAACTTGGGCCTATTCTGGTGGGAAAAAGTACTCACCCCAGGACGACTCAAACCAGTAGCACTCTGAACACAGGGACTTCCAAGCTGGTATATAAAAGTGGATTCTTGAGGAAAGCCAAAAGAATCCATGCTGTATAGTTTTGATAGAGATGGATTTGAAAGGGGACTCTTGCCATGGATCATGCCCTCTGAATAGAATGCCCTAATTAAACACCTTTGTTTGTAGTGTCCAAAATCCTTCTATTTACTGGTGCAACAGGTCAAACCTATGAAGCCATCTCATATTCTTACAGTTCATGTGTAGAGATGAAAGTATGCCATGGGATGTTCATGGGTACTATAGCTTGGCTGCCCCGAATGGCATTAATGAGTCATGGAGGGGAGCTAGAGAGGTCAAACTACTAATCATCCACTTTGAATAAGCGTAGCTGGGGAAACCCAAGTGAGAACTTAGTAAATACTATCCTACATAGCCTAGGATGTGCTTGTCTATTGTTAATTAAACATTCTTTGAGTCCAAAATCAAACTAAAAACACTTTGTCTTATGATTGTCTTTATTTTCCAGAACTTGATCATGGAAAACAACGTCAGTTTTATATTGCCATTCATTGAAAACAAGCAACTATTAACAAAGTCACAACTGTTCACTAGAGAGTCACATATGTTAAGCATAGAGTCGCATCTGCTCAGTCGAACACCGCATCTAATTTACAAAGACCGCACTGGTGATATTCTATGAACTAAAACGACACATTTGCCGGGAAACAAAATACACCATGTCGCAAACCAGAATTCAAGTCCAAACATCATAGCCTACTATCAAAACATCTTTTTCAAACGTCTCTGTTAGAAACCAGAATTGAAATTGCTCAAAACGTCCATCATTTGCATTCCTTAGCTCGCATTTTAACCATAGGTTTAAATTTCCAAATTGTATTTGCATTCCCTAGGCGTCATAATCATCATTTTTAGCATAAATTTTTCCTTAGGTTTCATCTTGGCAAACTTTGGATTAGGCCAAATCTCCACACTTTGCAAAACCATTGTTTTCAAAACTAGGTTATCCTAGGACTTACTCATTATTCCTCTTTTCAGTCATTGTCCTTTTTGTGAGAACCTCCAACTCAACAGTCTAGTTAGGTAGGCTCACTCGTCATTTCGACCTTGTCATTTAGTCCCCTTAGCAAGTCCTTTGATAACCAAAATTGAGACATAAGTTAGGCTTAAAGTGGTTAGACAAAATTTTCTCCAAATATTGTCCATCTTAGTCCTCATTTTTCACCTAGACTTTGCATCATAGTCCTCATTTGGCATCTAGACTTGGCATTGGTCATTTTCCTTATTCAACATTTTCATATTAGTCTTCATTGTCACCTTGGTATTTGGCATCCTTTCTTGACAATTTTATCACCTTGCATTAGTCATTTCCCTTAGACAAACGTCATTCTCACTTTGCATTTAACAACATCATGACTTCCACCACCTTGTCTTCCCTTCAACAAAATATTGATAGGCTTGCTAGTAAAGTTGAATACCAGTTACTCTATAGAGGTCAATACCAACAAGCCTTTGACTTTAAGAGACAATTCCTCCAAACCGAAAATCAATGTCCTTCATACCAACAATCCATGAGTCCTAGTCCTCCATCCGTCTACCCTCACTACCAAATGTCACTTAACACCATCCATGACATTAGTCCACAACAAGCATCCATTAATCAGCCTTATCCTAACTTTGACAAGGGAAACCAATTGTCCACTAGTCCATTCCAAGTCTCCATGTCATATGCTAGTCCTTCACCTATCAATCTCGTCCAAGTCTACATGCCTTATCAACCATCTACCAACTCATGTCACATCCCCACATCATATCATATCGATCCGGTCCAAGTCTCCACGTCCCATTTTAGTCAACCTTACACCAATCTAGCCGAAATCCCCATGTCATATCCTATGATGTCACAAACTAATCCAGTCCAAGTCCCCATGTCATATCCTTGTCCTTCACATAATAGTCCAGTCCAAGTCTCCATGTCATATCCTATGCTGTCACCAACTAGTCAAGTCCAAGTCTCCATGTCATATCCTAGTCCTTCACATACTAGTCCACTCCAAGTCTCCATGTCCTATCCTAGTCCTTCATTCATTAATCCTTTTCAAGTCACCCCCTCACAAGCCACGTCTAGTCGTGAAAATTGTGTCATTACTCAAAGGCACATCCCATTGTCTAAACTTGAGGATACATGTCAAAATGAAAGCCCAAAGCATGACATCATAATGTCACCTTCATGTCAGGATCATGGTAGTCCATCCCATGACCCTATCTTTCAGTCCATTCAAGAAGTCCTTCAAGACAATCAAGACATCCAAAATATACCTATCCTTGACAATTATTCTATTCCCAATCATATCATCCATGACAACCCCATCTTTGACCAAGACCCTACCATTTACCAAGAAGTCCAAATCCATGACAACCCCATCTTTGACCAAGACCCTACCATTGACCAAGAAATCCAAAACGATTCACTCTTTGACCTTTACACCATTTATGAGGAAACACTTGACAACCCTATTCAAGCCTCGACTATCGACACTTTCCAAGATGAGACACTTGCCTCCATTGGACTCATAGGAGATCTTCCTCCAAAAAAAGATTCTTCCACTATGGACATGTTTGCAAATGACCACATTATAGCTTAATTTATTGGACTCTATGACACTGACCATAACAATGACTTTGACATCGACTTGGAAGCACCAATAGAATCATTTGAACTTGACATGTCACAAGATCAAACCAAAGATATCAGTCATAAATATGTCCAAAATGACAATGAAGCTAAGACATCCTATCAATTAGGGTCATCTATCTTTGTCAGAGCAGGTTTCCTTACAGATAAAAACATTCTAGGTAACATTGTCCACATACATCATGATGGGTTAGCATCTTGCTTTCGAAACAATAAATACCCCATCACAAATAGAATTTGTCAAAGCATGCAATATCAAGGAAAAGGACTAGGCATACATGAGTAAGGAATTCAAGAAACAATACAACTTCAAACAAATTATAGGCATCAAAGTATTGGCTATTCTTCAGTTAGCAAATCAAACGATGTCAGTTGAACCTCCTCGATACTGGGGGTAACCTTGTCAGATACAAACGTCAAAATAGAGTCCATGAGAAATCCTTGTCATAAGGTTGCTGCCAACACCCCCTCCACCCACACCATAAACCGTCATTCCATCATAAATAAACCTTCCCGTTGGAACCAACAAAAACAAAATTCATACAAATCAAAAGATCAAAATCAAATGTCAAAGGCCATTGAATCAGACAAAAAGACAAGTGGACAAATGAAATTAAAATGGATCCCAAAGAAAAGTGGATCAAGCAAAGAAAATATGTCAAAAGAAAAAGTCAATCACAATGTGGATCCACAAGACAAGAGGACTCCCACATATAACACATGTCCACCTCCTTCAAAATGGTCATCAAGCAAGGCATCTAAGAGTGTTGGTTCCAAATGCCATCCCTCCAAAATTTGTCATACACCATCCCAAGTTTGGAAAATAAAAAGTGATTCATCCAAACGTCCAAACAACCTTTACATGTCTACCATCATCCGTCATAATTCTATATCTTGTCTAAAGTCCAAAAATCCCACGTCACAAATCTGTCACATCTTGGCAACAACTCTTTACCACAACGACTCTCATGGAACTCTATCACAATGTGCGTATTCTGATAAGGTCAACTCTAGTATCAGAAAGGATCACAATGACATCAATCAATTGTATGCAAGCGCTCTGATCCTGACAAGACAACTCCTTCAACAAGGTCATTATTGGCATATCATGGCACCAGTCTCTACATCGACACTGTCAGTGGATTCAAAACAGTCAATGGTAATCTAAAGCATCCAAGCTATCCACAATATCAAAAATACAAAAAAATTGAAAAATCAAAAAATTGTCACCTTGATGAAAACCTCACAAACAGGCATCTTGGTGACACCAAAAAATTCAAAAATTCATGAAAATAATAAAGAGAAATTTTTTGTCCAATGGTGAAAACTTGGCAAACAAGCGCCCTGGATAAGTACCATGATGAAAACCTCGCAAACAGGAGTCATGTGTAAAATAAATCACCTATGTGGACTCTTACACTTGGGGGCAAGTCGTCTCATCTCCTATTCCTTCCTCTTGGAATTGGCATCCATCCATTTTATCCATATCATTTCCGTCTATTTTCCCACCTACCTTGGTCTTGACATAAAACTGACACACATAAATCATGCTTTGGGGAAAACTCTTGACATGTCAATCCTTTTGTCACAAACTATTCTGTCATTTCCATCATTATCCCTATACGACATAGTCCTAGAAAATCATATGACAATTCCTTTAGTCTCATGTCTCCTATCCTTTACCAAGGTCACTTCTCATCCTTTCATGTATGTCACCTATCTTGGCTTTTCCTTGTCAAACGGTCTAAGGATACTCCATCATCCCATCTATGTCCTAACCGAGTCATTCCAAATGCAATGAGTGCATCATCCAACACATTACTTGACTTTTTTCCTGGCTTGGCTACAGACCTCGATACTTTCGTCACATTATCATCATCCTCACATTGTTTCGAGATGCGTCCTTCCCATGTCAAACAACATTTTCATCACCTGTCAATTAGTATTCAGCTTCACTAGGGGCACAATCATGTTTGTCCTTGGATTCTCATGTGTAGGCATCAGTCACATGCATTTGTCATTATCATCATAAAAAGTTTTGAAAAAAGACAAAAACATCGTAAAAAGTCCTAAAAAAAGACAGAAACATCAGAAAATCCCTAAAAAAAAGACAAAAACATCATAAAATGTCCTAAAGAAAAACCTAAAAATTTGAAAAATGTCTAGAAAACACAAAAATAAAGTCATTCCTTGTCAAGTTTTTCAAAATAGTCAGTCTTTGTCATTTGTCTGAACTACGTTGTCTCTACGCATTTGCTACGTAGGCAAGACTCATCTTTGAGTCCCCGATACATTAGGTCAGTCCCTTTAGGTTTGTCAAAATAAAATAATGACTCAATCTTTGGTCATCATGACAAAGTCATTGATTGTGTCGAACTACGAGGTCTCTAAGTCTATGACATAGGCAAGGCTATTTGTCGATGAGCCCCCAAGGTCACACTAGGTTAGTCCATTAGGGTTCATGGCACTACACTGACACACATGTAAAAAATTTATAGGTCAAGGAAAATCATTAAAATTAATTATGACAATCACTTATTCAACATGACAATCACACCAACATATCAACATGACAATATCAACATATAGTCAACACAAGTCAAACTTTGGTCAAACTCTATCAAAACAAGTCAAAATTGTCACAAATGGTCAAACAATCAACTCTTAATTATCTTTCAGATGTGTCCTTCTAAAGAATAGCCTCTGTCATTCATGCCTTAGGATGTGTCCTTCCTAGGCATCGTCGTTGTCATCTGACATTTTTGAGGGATCCTCTTGACATTTAAGGATCACTCCTCTCGACATCAGTATTCTTCAGATGTGTCTTTCTGAAGAACAATCTCTCTCATTCATGCCTTAGGATGTGTCCTTCCTAGGCATCGTCATTGTCATCCGACATTTTTGAGGGATCCTCTTGACATTTAAGGATCACTCCTCTCAACATCGGTATCTTTCAGATGTGTCCTTCTGAAGAACAAATTATGTCATCCATGCCTTAGGATGTGTCCTTCCTAGGCATCGTCATTGTCATATGCAAATTTGAGGGATCTTCTTGACATTTAAGGATCAATCCTCTCAACATCGACATCATTCAGGATGTGTCCTTCCTGAATTGTGCAATCTTCGGCACTCGTCATCTTGGCATCGTCAAAATCTTGACACCCTAGCATCTCGACATCATCAAACCTGACATCTTGACATCAACACACTCGACATTCAGACATAATTGGAAAACACTCGGCACTTGTCTATTGATTTTTCATCATGTTACTAGTTTTTTAGTGAGATCCCGAGAACAGGATTTAGAGAAGCAACGACGTATCATGATGTTTGTTTTGTCTTTTGACACTCATGTTACTAGTTTCTTAGAGATGTCCTAACTAAGGGATTTAGAAAAACAACGATGTACCATGATAATGGCTTTATTTTCTATTCTTTTGGAAATCATGTTGCTAGTTTCTCGAGGATGTCCTGGAAATAGGATTTAGATAAGCAACGACGTTTCATGACTTTTTTTTTTTTTTTTTTGTTCTTTGCAGTTGGTTATGACAAAAAGACTGGGGCAACATCACTCTTAGTATGAGTCATGATCATCCTTGTCTGTGACTATTTGTCTCATGTGATGGTATGACCTTGTACACCTTGATCTATGTCATATCATGGTGTTTGTTGGCCATTACAATAATATGCCCAATGATGATTAAGAGAAAAAATATTAAAGTCCTATGGTAATGTTTTGAAGGATTTGGTCTAGGAACTAACATGCATCAGCTTCTGTCTTGTCATCTTCTCTCACTCATCTCATATAGGCATTGCATCCATGTCATCATCCATATCTTGTGCACTAACATTTCTTTGTCTCTTCATATTCTAAGTCTTCTCGTCCATTTAAAGAGCACACCTGCGTTCTTGGAACTCGTCTATCCTCTCGAGGGGGTATACCGTAACCCTCCTCGTCATTTTTCATCATCATATTTTGCACTGGGGCATGACTTTAACTTATTTTCTTTGTCACAATGCGATATGCTACATTATGACAAAGAGGGGCAAAATGTAGACATAAAAATGGCCTAGACTCGCAAACCATATTTTTTATGTCTTATCATATTTTGTCTATAGTCCAAATTCAACTATTAATTAAATAATTCATAATTATTTAATTAATTCATATCTTTTATTCCGCTTGATTATTTAAATAAATAAATTTTATTTATTTATTTAAAAGCGTCACTAATTATCTAATATCTCATAATTAAATAAATTTCTTAATTTATTTAATTATCCTTGTCCATTATTTCCTCCTGATCATTTAAATAAATAATTTTTATTTATTTAATGTGTCATTAATATCTCGTGACCTCTTATAATTAAATAAATTCTTTAATTTATTTAATTATCATCCACCATCGCTTTTCCTAGTTTTAAATAAAGATATTTATTTAAAATTGTCCACTTCCTATCTCTTGGCTTTTTCTAATTTAAATAAAATTATTTAAATTATCCCACTTTCTAATTTTCCCACTTTTTAGTAAATGATTAAAGATTTTAATTATTTATTGTCACATGATTTTTCTTCCTTTTTGAGTTAAATTTATTTTTAAATCAAAATAATCTTTTTCCTTCAAAAAATCAAATAACTTTTATTTGATTCCTAATTTTTCAAATCTGCTTTTCAGTTCGACTCTTATCTTCTTGATTTTTCGAATCTCACAAATCATGCAGTCTTTATCCTCTTGATTTTTGAAAATCTTTATTTTTCTAACTAATTATCTCATTTATTCTCCACCGCCGATTTGATTTTCTCAAATGACATCTCAACCACTCATTTAACGATTTTTCCCTAACCATTGTCACATTAAATCTTGTCCTCTGATTTTAGGCTTTCGTCAAAATTCAATCTCATCCGTTCATTCAAAATTGCATTTTCTATAAAATGCTATTTTGCTCACATTTTCGACAACACATAGATGCTTGCATTTTCATTTCATGATTTTGGCATAATTATCTTAGACATTAGAATCATTTTGGCATAGGCATTTAGGTTTTATTTTGTCATTTAAACCCTTCAAAGCTTGTTTAGGACATTGGCATAGTCTTTGGCATCAAATTGCTCGTACATTCGATCTGAGGGAAACAATCAACAAGTTAGAAGGTGCTATGGAGGTGAATCATGGAGGCTTCAACGAATATCTGGTATAATCGTTCTTATTATTTTCTTTCATTGTGCTTTATAGTTCTTTGGGTTTATTATTTATGCTCTCATTTGCTAACCTACCTAAAAATAACTCATTGAATTAGTAGTAGACCTAGACATATCTCTAAGTTTTATAGAAGCAAGAATGTGAAAAAGAATAATTTGGTAAAGAAGAATGATCTAGTGAAAAAGGTTGATCCAATAGAAATGAAGAAAGAGATGGACAATATTTGGAGAATGAAGGAAGATAGTGAGATAAATGCTAATTTTGTACCAACATCTAGTGTAGATGTTTCCTCTGAAAACTAAGAAGAGAGCTTTGGCTTAGGGGGAGCATTAAAAGAAGATTCCTTATCCCCTACTAGAGAAGTGGTGATAATGCTTTAGCACATGGATATGAGGTGTGTGTCAACATTCTTGACCTACTGAAGAAAGAATTGATGGAAAACATCATGTTGCGGAAGTTTGTGAAGTATTTGAAGTTTACTGTGCATATAGTTAGGGTTTGACAGCTTTATAAATTGAAACATTCAATGCAAAATTAGGTAAAATTCAAAAGGGTTATAAGTGATTTTATTTAATCAAAAATCATTTGCAAACAAGCATTCAAGGAGAGTAGAGTAGATGAAGAGCGAAGTGGAGTGATCGAAGTGATTGAGATTTGGTGGAAGTGATGTTGGAAATCATTCTCAAAGGTATTTTGTAATTTCTATTTATTCTAATTTCAAAAATAATTTTCATTTTTTTGTTGAACTGAAGAAAATAGGGTGCTCCACCTTTTAGGAGATGGAACACATAAGGGGGGTCCTCCTATTTCACTCTAGTTCATTAAAGGAAACCAAGGTCACTCAAATAAATGACTCAATTGAGGTAAGGGGGTATATGAGGGTTTCCTTAGGTGTGATTAAGGGGGGTTCACCACTAAGAAAATGCTTAGAAAGAAAGAAGTAAAAATAATATGAAAATCTAGCTTTGCGACCTTGAAAATGAAACTAAAAAATTAGAGTAATAAATTGAGAATGAACAGAGATGCACCTAAAAGACCATAAATGCCTAAAACAGGGTCTAAAATCCCAAAATTCTAATTTTTGGTGTGAGTTGAGACTCATTCGCCAAACTGAGTGATTTAGTCCTAGTTTAGGGTTTCTGGCTAAATTTGGAATTTGCAACTGATAAACCAGGATCTACAGAAAACTGTTGAAAAGTGGTAAACTAGGACTCATACGCCCAAGGTGGTGATTTAGTCCTAGTATTAGGGCTTTTTTAAAACTCTAGTATCCTCTAGTGATCTTATGTAGCTTCTCTCTTGTTTGATCTCCAAGTCTGAAAGCTTGAATTTTGTCCTATAGGTGACTTTCCATGAAGATGACAACTTTGAAAACTTTCTCCAATCTTGCAACTTTTTCTTCAAAGGATCTTCAAGCTCAAAACACCTAGATCTGCAATCACACATGAAGAGGGAGAAAAAAGTTGATTTCTTAGTGGATAGGGGTTTTCCTTGGTCAAACCTCTTTTTGGTAATCAAACCTTTAAACCAAATGAAATAACATGAAGGAATGGTGAATGAACAATATGCAATGTTGCAACTCACCAAACCCTTGAAGTGAAGGTTGTAAACTTATGCGAAATGGATAGAATGAATATAGATCTTGAATCTTGATTGTTGATATGAGATAATGTCTTTGAATGCTTGCTTGAATCATGAAAGCTACATCACAAATGTTAGCTCAAAATCACACATGATGCACGATGAATTTGACATGATGCTTGACTCTTGAATGTAACTCCAAAATTCTTGATAATCAACTCTTGAATTCTCTTGAATGATATTGTAAACTCTCTTGATCATAAATTTTCTATAGGAATACTCGCATGAAACTTCTAGGAGAAATTATGTGAAATAATCTTGCATTTATACTTGTTTCTGTCAAATTTCTTGAAATTACAACTCTACAAGCTGACATCAGATATAGGAGAATAAAATCCCACCAATAATTGAATTCAAAATAGGTCCAAGCTAAATCGAGACTCATACACCAATTGGGGTGTATGATTTCTAGTATCCTAAGATTGGGACACAAATTTCAAGAAATATTAAGTTTCATGCCATATTCAAGATCAGGCCCCAAGGCTTGGGTGGGACCCATATGCCCAAGGTGGCATATGTGTCCCAAATCACTAAATATAGGACACATAACCCAAAATCATGAATTATGATTGGTCATTAGTTAAGTATCAGGATTATCCTTAGAGAAATGCATTAAATAAGGCTTGTGGATGTAAAATAGGACCAAATAAGGCATAAAGAAGCCCAATTTTAGCAAGGAGGGCCCAAAAAAGTGTGGAAATGTAAAGTGATACATTTTTCTACACTACATTTAGCCCCCACTTTAGTGAGAGGAGTAACTTGCTTCAAACTCACACTAAAGTAGAAAAAGTTGCATCAAGAGGGGTCCAAATGTACCAATGCTAGTGAGATAGGACAACAATGATCAAGAGGGTTGTACAAGCCCCCAAGATCAAGATCCTATGGAAAATCAACATAGGAACAAAAGAAAACACATGTGAATAATGTAAGGAGCAACAACAAGGTACAAATATACACTACCAAATACATAAAGAAGAAAGAAAAGGAAAAAGAAAGAGGGGTGGATCAAGCCTCGACCATTTTTCCAATGTGATGTGGATCAGATCTAATCTGTTTGTCCAAAAAATGTTTACAAGTGGAATGTGATGTCCACAATGCAAACACACACTCACAAGGGCTAGTGGAACCTCAGGTCATCCACTAGGTGAACCCCTAGAGACACATACATATGTGGCTAGTATGCACTCACACAGACAAGCAAGTGGCTATGGGAAAGCCACACCTAAGTTTGGCTCCCATACGCTAACCATACCAAAGCTATACCTCTGGATAAATTTGATAAGGCACCAGAAAAAATAAACAATAGGATCCACAAGCTAAGAAAAACTTTGTATGCTTGACACTCATGAATAAACAGGATGGCTCCATAGGTAAGCAAAGTGTGTTATGCAAGGTAACCATATAATAGCTATTATAAATGAAAAATAGTGTAAGGTATGTTCAAAGTAGTTTTTATTAGTTCATGTAAGGTCTTAACTTAGGGAACATCGTCCAAAAGAGTGTCAATCAAAGAATAGAAGATTCACAACTTAGGGAATGCAGTATGTCGCATCAAGCCACTAAGAGGAATATAATATGCTAAGA
Source organism: Sequoia sempervirens (assembly GCA_007258455.2). NCBI lineage: Eukaryota > Viridiplantae > Streptophyta > Pinopsida > Cupressales > Cupressaceae > Sequoia > Sequoia sempervirens. The sequence continues at coordinate 9,521,004 of VDFB02000008.1, forward strand.
GAGGTCACACTCTTACATCACACCCAATGTCACCACAAAGCAAAAGATGCATCAGATGAAGTAAGAAAAATACACAATGAAACATGAGTTAAAATTGAAACGCAAAAGAATAATGTCAATGTATGCCCCCACTTTAAATAAATTTCTAAACACCATGTTGTGACCAATTAATTTAAAGTAGAAAATGATAAATGCTAACAATAAAGAGGACATGAGAGCTTATTTGGAAATCCCTATACCAAGTCATATGTTTCCAAATGAAGCTACATCATGAAAAGAGGATTCCCCCACAATGAAATCCCAAAATCACATAAGGGATCCACAGATTTGGGGTTAGTATATCTTTTCTACTATGTTTTTATAGAGATCCAAACTGTCATCATTCCCCAGATACTCATGGAATAGGAAGAAGACACAAAGAGATCAAAAACAAAGAAAATATTTTGGTTCAACATGGAAGAGACCTAAATTTCTCAACGCCTTGCATCATCCCCAAAAGGAAAACACAAGACCAAGAAAAAGATAAAGGAAAATCTTTTGGATCAACATGGAAGAGGCTTAAATGTCTTGATGCTTTGTGTCATGCCCAAAAGGAAAACATAAGACCAATAAAAAGATAAAGGAAAATCTTTTAGGTCAACATGGAAGAGACCTAAATGTCTCAACACCTTGTGTCATCCCCAAAAGGAAAATACAGGAAAAAGAAAAAGATAAAGGAAAATCTTTTGGGTCAACATGGAAGAGACCTAAATGTCTCAATGCCTTGCGTCATCCCCAAAAGGAAAACATGAGACCAAGAAAAAGATAAAGGAAAATATTTTGGGTCAATATGGAAGAGACCTAAATATCTTGACACCTTGCATCATCCCCAAAAGGAAAACACAAGACCAAGAAAAAAATAATTTATGTTTACGACATAGAGAATAATGTAGATACAAATAGAGGAATGTTACAAAAAAAGAGATACATCAAACAGAACGGTATGGAGATATCACATTACACACATGTAATCACACACATAGCATGAAAAAGAAACAAAGACAAGACTAGTAAGGAACATGTGAGTCAACCTATAGCAGGTCTTCTACATCCCAATCTTGTTCATCGTATACGGAAGGCAAAAAACTAGCCAAAGGGACAACAACGAGTGCAGTACTAGGGAAACGCTATGGAATTCTTTCCCCCACTGCGTGCAAGACAAGAATGAGATGAGGTGGGTGATGAGAGAGCTCCTTGAATTTTGAAATTATTTGCAATGAATGCAAAGCATGCAATAGTGAGAATATTATGATTCTACAAATATTACATGGCAAGGAGAGGAAAGGAATGCTTTAAGGGATTATTTATATGATATCAAACCTTTTGAATATATTTTTTAAAGCACGACACTCATCAGTACTATGTCCAAGAACTATATGATATCAACAATGTGACATTTTTGTGTTCTTAGGATATGGTTTTGGATTTTCTTTCATGGTTGGTAGTGTTACAAGTCCTTGACTTAGAAGTATGTGTAAGGTTCTTTCAGTTGCAGACATGGGACATTGAAATTTTAGTTTCTTTAGTTTGTAAGCTTTTTGTTTCTTTCTAGATTCACCAACTTGTTGAGTTAGATGTTGAGGAGGAGGAACTAAGATGATCCTATCATCCTTACCATTGTTATGAGGCATTGGTTGCTCTTTAGGAAGGAGGACACTTATTTCAGAAGAAGGATCTCGATATCTTACTCCTTTGGTATCTTCCGTTGGTATTTGTTCTAGAAGTTGATGAATTTCATGTTTGCTTGTTGTATCGCATCCTTGTGTTACTTAAAAGATCATGAATCCTTTTCCATATGTCTCTTCTAGGTTGATTGATGTGTTGGTTACTTTGTTAACATATAATGGTTGACTATTTGCTTGATTAGAGGTGCTAGGATCACCTATTGTAGGGATCTTAGGCTCAATTTGTGTCTCAATCTCAGGATGTAAAAGACCAAACATCTCAAGTTGCATTGGTTGTTTCATATAAGGATAAAAGGATACATTAGTTTCAAGGTTGTTAAGGCAATCATTTATGAAGTTGTTCATGTTGTCATCATCTTCTCCAATGATTTCAACATCATGAGGAGGACATGCATTAGGAGTTGATTGAGCATGAGTGAGTTCAATTTCATTAGGATAATTTCCAAAGACACAACTTGACACATCCACTAATGATTTCAAGGACATCCAAAACTTATCAAAGCACATATCAATTATGAAATGCAATGCAATTTTCATATTCTTAATAAGGTAGTTTGTTGATTACACTATACAAAAATCTAAAAATGAAATGTTTCAAATGAAATGTTTCAAATGCAATTTGAAATTAAGCAATGCATGAAATGAAGCAAATTAAGCTAGATCTAATGAAATGAATGAAACAAAAACTCATTAATCTGAAACAGAGATCTAACAACAACAACAAAAAAGCATAGAAACAAAGTTTTTAATGTTGTAAATTGTAAATTCAGGTCTGATACGAGACTAAATTTCCCAGAGGGGCGTATGAGTCCCAATTAGGGTTTTTAGAAGGTTCAAACAGTGAAAAACACACAACACAGAATTCCCAAAAAATAGGTAAAGCAACTTGTACCATGACTAAATCACCCAGATGGGTGAATGAGTCCCAAATAAGGGTTTTGAAACTAAATTCAGGAAATTGTGAGTGAATGTTATGGTTTCTAATTTGTATGGTGTCTTGATTTTTTGCAATTGCAGAATTTTAGTGAAATTGAAAGATCTAAGATGCAAAAATGCAACCTATATGCACTTTCACTAATGAAATATTTAGAGGCCCTAAATGCAATTAACTAATGCAAGATCTAATACAAAGCTAATATAAGCAAGATCTAGGACTTTAATGCACTCCAAATCAGAAATAAAGGGTTTGAAGGTCAAGTTCACCAAAATGAACCAAAGGAAATAGGATGATCCACCTTTTAGGAGATAGAACACACAAGGGGGGTCCTCCTATTTCACTCTAGTTCATTAAAGGAAACCAAGTTCAATCAACTAAGTGATTCAATTGATGGAAGGGGGTATATGAGGGTTTCCTTAGGTTTGATTAAGGGGGGTTCACCACTAAGAAAATGCTTAGAAAGAAAGAGATGAAAATAATATGCAAATCTAGCTTTGTGACCTAGAAAATGAAACTAAAAATTAAAGTAATAAACTAAGAATGAATATAGAAGCACTTGGAAGACTACAGATGCTTGAAACAGGGTCTACAATCCTGAAATTCTGATTTTTGGTTTGATTTAGTCCTAGTTTAGGGTTTATGGTTGAATTTGGAATCTACAACTAATAAATCAAGATCTATAGAAAATTGTTGAAAAGTGGTATAGTGGGAATCATACACCCAAGGTGGTGATTTAGTCCCAGTATTAGGATTTTTTTGAAACTTTTGTATCCTCTAGTGATCTTCTATAGCTTCTCTCATGTCTGATCTCTAAGTTTGAAAGCTTGAATTCTAGCCTGTAGGTGACTTTCTATGAAGATGATAACTTTGACAACTTTATTCAATCTTGCAACTTTGTCTTTAAAGGATCTTCAAGTTCAAAACACCTAGATCTACAATCACACATGAAGAGGGAGAAATTTTTTAATTTGTTAGTGGATAGGGATTTTCCTTGGTCAAACCCCGTTTTGGTAATCAAACCTTGAAATCAAATGAAATAACATGAAGGAATGATGAATGAACAACATGAAATATTGCAACTCACCAAACCCTTGAAATAAAGGCTAAAAACTTATGTGAAATGGCTAGCATGAATGTAGATCTCGACTCTTGATTGTTGATATGAGATAATGTCTTTGAATGCTTGCTTGAATCATGAAAGCTACATCACAAATGTTAGCTAAAAAGCACACATGTTGCATGATGACTTTGACATGATGCTTAATTATTGAATGTAACTCCAAAATGCTTGATAATTAGCTCTTGAATTCTCTTGAAAAATCTCTTGATCATAAATTTTCTATAGGAATGCTTGCATGAAAGTTATAGGAGAAATTATGTGAAATAAGCTTATATTTATACTTGTTTATGTCAAATTTCTTGAAATTACAACTCTACAAGCTGATATCAAATCTAGGAGAATAAAATCCTGCCAAGAATTTGAAATGAAGAAAAAGGGGGCTATGATGTCTAACCCTCTTTTTCACTATGGTTTCACTCAAGAAATGAGATCCAAAACCTTGAAGTAATTATCAACCTAAGAAGGTGAGTTAAGTCAAGATTTAGGGATCTTGCAATCTCTTCCTTTGTACAAGGACGCAGTGTTGAGATAAATCACAATATGGGAAAAAAAATTGAACTAGTAAATTAACCATAATTCTAGGTCTATCACATATAATAAATGAATCTAACACAAAAGAAAGAGAAACAATTACTTTTCTATTCTAGGAAAATAGAGAATAGGGAATGTTGTGCACCTGATCAAATATTGATTTTTTTGTCACTCCATTAAGGACTCATTCGCCACCTTGGGTGAATGGATCTTGGTGTACTTGTCCTAGTAGCTCTGAATCTAGAAATGAAGCATGTATGATGTAAAAATCTACTGTCTCTAAATCCCTAATAGGGATGCATTCACCACCTTGGGGTAATGGGTCATGTTAGGCCCTTCCAAAAAACTCTAAATTTGATCTTTAACTTCTAGGTCTACACTCCTTCCCTGTAGCTTGAAACTCTCGCTTTCAGATATGGATCTACTAATAATCTACAAAAAAAAATTGAAGGTTATTGGTGGATAGGGGTTTTCCTTAGTCAAACCCCATGTTTGGTAATTAAACCTTGATGATGAATGAAAATATGAAATATGAAATTTGTGTGCAATCCTAACCTTAAGTGCTTCTAAGATTAAGGTATCTAATAATGTAAAGGCAGTCCTAGTCAAGTGTGTTAGAATAGAACCCTAAAATGAAACATGAATAATGAAAGTGGCCTACTTTAGAAGATCCCAAATCCCCTCAATAAGTCACAAATTTGAATATACCTCTCTTTAGGTTGCAAGTAGGATGATCATAGAAGATAGAATCACTTAGGAAAAAAGTCATTAGGCTTGGTTGTATGTCTCATGCATCTCCCAACACCTAGAATCCATTATGATTCTCCATAGGAATCTATCATCAATCCTTCAATAATGCTTGATCTTTGAGACAAAATGAGCTTGAAGACTGGTAATGCTACTCCAAAACTTTACTCTTGCTTGCTTCCTAAGTATGAATGCTTGATCTCATGAAAATTCTCTTGTTTCTTAGCTTGCTGGAAATCTTCTTCTCTTCTTCTTCTAAATGAAATTATGTTAAATAACCTTTTATATTTATACATAACTTAAGATTTAATCCTAAAATTCAAATAACACAAGCTGACATCAGATCTGGGACTCAAAATCATTAAAATCATGCCACAAAGAAGTTTAAAAAGGGGTGTCCTAAGTAAGGAGGACCCATTTTCCACCTTGGGTGAATGGGTCCTAGCACATTTTTCTAAGACCAAGTTTCAGGGAGGTGAAATAAAATGCCAAAAGGGGGTCCTAGGACATAGTGGTGACCCATTCACAAAGTGGCGAATGGGTCCTAGGTCACTATCCTAGGACTCAAACCTTGTCAAATTAAGTGTTATGCAACATTATTAATGAGTGTTGGGATATATCCTTTGAAAAATGCAATGAATAAGGCTTGGATTTGAATTTAAGGGGCCATTTAAGGAAAATCTATCCTTAATTAATTAATAAAGCCCTAGATTAGTGTGAAAGTGTAAGAAAAAACTTTACAACACCCTAAATAAGGCATCATTAAGTCCATTTTAGTTGAAAGGGTCCTAGACTTAGTGTGGATGTGTAAAAAAATTACAACACTAAATCAATGTATAATTAAGTTAATTTTTGTATTAATTATTCATAAATTAAGTGTGAAAAAGGATTACTTTTTTCTACACTAAATTTAGCCCCCACTTTAGCCGCCATATGATACTATGTGCATATGCAAGCTAAAGGAAATAACTTCTATAAAAAAGGATACTCATATGGATTTATTAGGGAGAATGAAGCCCCCACTGTAGTTACCTGCAAAACCACTATTTTAGGAACTGCATCCTGCAACATAGATTCATTAGTTGTTCAAAAATACTCTTATCAAACTTCTATGGAGAATTGAATTCGAGGGTAGATGTATGCCCCCCTGATTCCGCTTGCTTTATGGAGGTGGAATCAAGGTGAATGTAGAACTACATCGAATTACTCAAGTCATATCATAGGGTATTTCCAAGTACCATACCACATAGTGATAGAGATCTGATAAGACTGGGAGAGGAATTACAAATCCAATGCAAGAAATGGCATAAAAAATGGAGTCCTCTATCCCCCAATATGCTAGTTTGAATGAATTACCCTTTAAATGAATGAGCTTTGTTTACTAGGGTTTTACTATATACTAATGAAAATGGCACTTTTACTATTCATTTGACATTTACCTTTTTGTAGATTACCTTGGTGCAAAGTGATTGATGATGTCAAGTTGAAGAACTTACAAGCCCCCTAGATTGGACGTGGTTCATAGCGTGGTAGCACAAAGCACACTTCGACACATGGTGAGTGGATTCTACTCTACATTGTCATCATTTTGATGATTTTTCTATACTTTTTCATGTAATTAGAGTAATTTTAGGACTCTGGAAAATATTTGCACAAAGTGTCCATCTTTGTCGCAAAGCATCCCTTTCTAGCGCAAAGTGTTCCACTTTCACACAAAGTGTCCCACTTTCGCACAAAGTGTCCCACTTTCACACAAAGTGTCCCACTTTCGCACAAAGTGTCCCACTTTCGCACAAAGTGTCCCACTTTCGCACAAAGTGTCCCACTTTCGCACAAAGTGTCCCACTTTCACACAAAGTGTCCCACTTTCGCACAAAGTGTCCCACTTTCGCACAAAGTGTCCCACTTTCATGCAAAATTTCCCACTTTGGCACAAAGTGTCTCACTTTTGTGCAAAGTGTCCAAAATTGTCTAAAGCGTCCAAGACTCCCATCCAAAAAATGGCATAGGTGTCCACATTGGCCGAAAAGCATCTTAGAGCAACTCTAATGTTATTTAATTGCTTAATTTTGGACTTATTTCATGTATTTTTCTTTTTAGATTCCTCCCCGAGCCCAACAACACCTATGAGGAAAACAATTTTTTTTCCTTCGTGAGTCTATCACATGACTATCAGAGGAGGAGATCAAGCTTCTTCAAGATGTTGGATTATTTTGGGTATACCTCATGCCACCAATGAGGTATTATGATGTTATGCTACTAGCTTTAGTAGAGAGATGGGACGCAGACTCGTGTACCTTCCATCTTCCTACCAGGGAGATGACGATGACTAGAGGATGTACACCACATCCTATGGATTCCCATCTAAGGCGAGCCTATACATCTAGCTGATGATAGATCTTTTAGATAGATGAGGGGTGATATTCTATATTTTCTAGAGTGGCCTATCCATCTCTCAAGCATCGATCTACACATTAAGCTTAAATTTTTTTTGCATGCATAGACACAACTTCTATGATAGATCTTGATCATGACTATAGCACTTACCTTAGTAACAGATGGTCAAGGAGCTCAATTAGATGGACTTGTAAATAATGTTAGGGGCATGGAGGAGCATAGGACTGTCTATGCATGGGGCCGCAGCATGCTCAACCATTTGTATTATGATCTAGGTTGATTTGTATACCAGGAGCTTGACAACATTGTACATTGTACACTTCTCCAGGTTTGGTGCTTCGAGCATATCACATGTACAAGGCCAACAGGTTTTCCCACCATAGCAGTGATGGGTTGTCCATGGGCATTCAGATATCCACTAAGACGACCATGGAAGGAGGGGGATTTACTACACTAGTGGATTAGGTTTGATCGTTTGGATGAGGATGATATTAGCGTGAGACCATATCATAGGATTTCCCAATAGATAGATGATAGGCATGAGCTACACGAATTAAAGCTGAACTAATTTCTTCTAGGTAGAAATGATTACATAGTCATACCATTCTTCTATGATCATATTATGAGGCAGTCTAGACACATCCAGGTACCACCATAGACCAAACTGATGTACCAACAATCAACACAGAGTGCTTCCAGATCTAGGGATAGTTGTTGTCTCACTATTGAGGATGTATACATTAGTGGTTTAGAGGATGAGGACCCTAATATGCCCCCAATCTTTGAGGCTGACAATGTAGGCACATCTTAGGCCTATGACAAGTGGTGGGTTGCAACTCAACCAGCTCCAGTCTTCCCTCTACACTACCCTGTGTGTTGTGCCAAACCTCTTCGAGGTCGCAGAGAGGACAAAGATGATGAGAAGGTAGATGTTGATATAGATGAGGATGACACTGTGCTATACATCTTTCTAGATTCATATGAGGATGATGAGGATGACAAGGAGGAGGATAAAGATGAGACTCAATCTATGAGTGAGGATATCGATGAGGCTGAGGAGGATCTAGTTTCCCTTGATAGGGGAGAGATTCCACCTGCTAGATTCACCAGATCACATGTTGTAGATAGGTCAAAGATCCACATGCATGGGCATGGGGAGGCCAGTGGCAGTAGTCCATCCACACCTCCAACACATAGGGGGACCACCATTGTACGGTTATACCCTAACTAGAAGACTGGGGATCTAGGTGATTATTTTATATTTATGTTATTTCCTTACACTTGTATCTTTTATGCATATGCTGTTTATATGATTATGATGTTTACTGATATTCTTATGATTTCTATCTTGCAAGATCCATACGAGAGTGGTGCTAGCAATCACTGAGATAGTGCCTCTACTGTGCGCAGAGGATGATATCCTCCCAGAGTACATGCCCCCACTTTCTGCAGGGCAACATGCAGACCTCTTCGAGTATGTAGCAAGATGAGACATAACATATGAGAGAGCCACAAATTGTGTCAACCATCTTTGAACAAAACTTTCAGCAGTCCTAGCCTCTCGAGGTTCTATTGAAAGTAGGATAGAGGGTGACCTACGAGTAGAGATCTCGAGGTTGTGGGAGGAGCTTGCTAGGGTACAGGCAGATAGAGAGTAGATAGACCAAGAGAATGTCGAGGCACTCATACGGGAGGCTAGAGAATTTGGATTATTGGAGGGCCTATAGCTAAACTCGAGCAGGTCATGATCGCATACTACTATATTGCGATGTCCACAGAGGTAATCGGTCCCTAAGGGGTGTGGTAGTCACAATCCTTATTAGCATTGTATTCAGTGATGTATATGTACTTAAAATTTTGATGATCATATATATATATATGAACATTGATGTTTGTGTTTTTATGATCTTGTGTTGCATTAAATGTCAATGTGATTAATCAAATATCCTTTGTAAGAATATCTAATAAATGTCTCCATGATTTAATGTTTAATGTGATCTAAATAAACCATTGCAATTTATGTTAGATGCTACATCTTGATTAAGTATGCTATGTTAACTTAAATACACCTTTGATCTCATAAAATTAAATACATATAAGGATTTAAATTAACATAACACACAATATTTTGAATAGTATGGCAACTAAAGTAATTATTCAAATCATTCAAACAATTACCCTAGACTCTAAGACACACATTGTTATTGTGTGTCAATGAAGGAAGCAATGTGAGATAAAATAGAAACTATCTAGTTAATCTAACAACATTGCTCTAATACACTATTCAAAGAGATAAGCCTATATGTAATAATGATGTAGATGCATGGCATTGATAGGTTCTTTTAGAGGTGTACCATCCATTTTCATTAATGTGTAGGCTTTGGACCCATAGCTTTCCTTGATAATGCAAGGTCCTAACTAATTAGGGCTGAATTTTCCCTTTTCATTTGGGGGAGCATTGACATTACATTTATTTTCATATAACACTAGGTCACCTTTGTTAAATTCATGAGGGATGAAATTATCATTATAACCACATTTCCTTTTTCTAGAATAAGCTTGAAGATGCTCAATAGCGTTGATACGTTGTTCATCCAACATTTCAAGTTGATGCAGTTGTTGCTCTTTGTAAGTAGTATCATCAATGAGCCCTTTAAGAGCAATTCTTAGGGAAGGAATTTCTAACTCTAAGGGTATTATTGCTTCAACACCATAAACAAGGTTATAGGGAGTGTTTCTAGTAGATGTTCTAATGCTTGTATGGTAATCCCATAACACATAAGCTAGTTGAGTATGTCAATCTTTATTATGTTTACTTACTATTTTTTGCAGAATTTGTTTAATAGTCTTGTTAATCGATTCCGCTTATCCATTTGATTGTGTATAATTTGGTGTTGAAAAATGATGTTGAATATTGAATGTTTCCAAGAATTTCTTCACTTCATTGTTCTTAAATGGAGTTCCATTATCTGAAACTAATGCAAAAGGGAGACCAAAGTGAGCAATAATATGTTCCAATATGAAATGACATTGCATCAACTATTGTGGAAAAAAGAGGTATAGCTTCTACCCATTTTGTGAATTGGTCGGTTGTGGTAATGATAAACGTATGTCTAGCAGAAGAAGGTGGTGATATATTTCCAATAAGATCCAAACCCCAAATCGAGAATGGCCAAATAGGAACTTGGGCACGAAGTTTGAAGGTAGGATCATGAATCAAATTTTTATGTTCTTGACATTTATGGCATTTCTTCATATACTCAAAACAATCTTGTTCCATGTGTCTCCAATAATATCCTATACGAACCAATTTTTGAACTAATGATCTTCCTCGAAAATGCCCTCTATAAGCACCTACAAGAGCTTCTTCAAGTGCTATAGGGATTTTGGACTGTTTAAGACATCTAAGCAAAACACCATTAAATGATCTTCTATATAAAATGTTTGCAAGGATTATATACTTAGATGCAAGTTTTTGAAGATGAGGTCGAGTACATTCTTAGTTGTAGGCTCAAGAAAGGTACCATCTTTTAAATAGTTGAATAACGTTGTATACCATTCACTACAGTTGTCAGTATTGGTCGATAACACTTCTTTGTTTTTATCATCTATTGATGGTTTATGGATAATTTGAACTCTAAATATGAAATTAGCAAGAGGATCTCCGGGAGATACAACAGAAGTAGTGCTTTCCATTGCATCTACATGTCAATTATCCTTTCATGGTATGTTTTTGATCGTATATGATTCAAATTTGTATAATAATGTCATCGTGAGGTTTCTATATTGAACGAGCTTATCATGATTTGCTTGATAGGAACTATTTATCTATTTAATAATTAAGAGGGAATCACCAAATATAAAAATGTTTTTGACATTTAATGCTAACGCAACACATATACCAACTATTAAAGCTTCATATTCTATAGTATTATTTGTACATAGGAATTTTAAATAGAAAGATAAGGGAATCAACTCACCTAAAGGAGGAATTAATATAACCCCTACCCCGGAGCTAGTTCGACACATAGAACCATCAAAATACAATTCCCATGTTTCTTTGTATTTTTGAGTAGTCAACACATTCTCATTAGGGAATGATTCTATATTAGGTAACACTAGGGGAGAGGGAGCATCAACTAATTGGTCAGTCAAGGCTTGTCCTTTAATTTCCTTTTGAGAGACAAATTTAAGATCAAAATCAATTGACAACATAACCCACTTAGCTAAGCATCCCGATAAATTTATTTTAGCAAAAATGTGTTTTAAAGGATTGAACTTTGTCATCACATGGATTTCAACATTTAGTAAATAATGTTTCAATTTACTAGTAGCGAATAAGAGAGCCAACATTGAATTTCTATCGTCATATATCATGTCTCATAATCAATCAGAGTTCATCTAGTGTAATAAATAGGATGTTCTTTACCATTGTCATCTTGCTAAGCCAATAATGTTGTGAGAGCATGGGTTGATGCCATTGTATAAAGGATAAACAATTTATTTTTCATAGTGGGTTTTAAAACAAGTGGAATAGAAAGATAATCTTTCAAACTCTCAAAAGCCTATTTACAATCCTTGTTTCAATTAAACTAAACCTCTTTCTTAAGGAGTTACATAAAGGGTAACGTTTGATCTGCTAAGGATGCTACAAAATGATGGATAGCTTGACTTCTTCCTTGTAAAGTGCATAGTTGAGAAATGTTTCTAGGAGGTGGCATGTTAATGATATCACCAATTTTCTTTGTTTCTACCTCAATGCCTCTGTGAGATACTATAAAACATAAAAAAATTCTACTATCTACACCAAAGACACGCTTTTTTGAGTTCAATCTCATGTTATATTTTCGCATTCACTCGAAGATCTTTCAAAGAATATGAACACATTGTCTTGTCGAGTTAAAGATTTGGCTAGAATGTCATCAACATAATCTTCCAATTAAATCTTATGTATGTAATCATGAAATATCAATTTCATAGCTCTTTGATACGTTGTGCCTGCATTCTTTAATCCAAAAGGAATAACTAGCCAACAAATTGTTCCCAAAGTTGTAGTAAATGTTGTCTTGTATTGATCTTGAGGGTTAATAAAGAATTTATTGTATCGAGAAAATCCATCCATAAACAATAACAAAGCATGTTCAATAGCGGAATCTACTATGATGTCAATATTAGGAAGTGGAAAATCATCTTTCAAAGATGCTTTATTCAAATCACAAAATTTCATACACATTCTAATAGGATTATTAGGTGTCACAACTGCAACAATGTTCGAGATCCAAGGAGAATAATCAAGAGGTCAGATAAAACTGCCTTCAAGGAGTTTTCAATTTCATCCTTAACCAATAAAGCTATCTTAGGATTCATTTTTCATATTTTTTGTCATATAGGTTTAACATCTTCTGCAAGAAGTATGTTGTGTGTTACTATCTTAGCATCAATTTCTGACATGTCTGAATAAGTCCAAGTGAAGAGTTCAGGAAATTCGCGAAGTAAAGTTGCATGGTCTTCTTGTTCGTCTTCATCAAGGAACTTTCCTATTTGAATTACTTTTTCCTTGTTAGTTGTGTTCATTGGTATGTTGATTGTATCTCCCAAAGGAAGTGCATTTTGTTTCATAATTTCAATATTATATTCTTTTGTGTCCTTGTCACTTTCATTACTTTCCTTTTCTTTATTCACTTGTTTAGTGATAACCATAGCACATGTAACCCATTTATTTTTAGGAGTAAATGACTTGTCATAAAATCCTAACATTTCTTTCAAAGCTTCATCATCTTCAAATTATTCCAATGATTCATCACAAGTTTTATCAATCAACTCATGATGCTTCAAGGTGAGAGTTGGTTTGTTAGGATTACATATGATAGTGTTGATTTTGAGTGAGGGTATTTTTGTTGCTTGCATTATCTTAGAAGGGAAATACCCCAAACCACTTTTTGTTTCTTGTGTGTTAGGCTCTATAGGAATACATGCCTTGTTCTTTCCTACCAAATCCTTTTCCACTATATCCAAATTGTTTTATGAGATCATAACCTCTTCCATAAATTCTTTTCATTTCTCTCAGATTTGGTGGTTATTGGTAGTCTATCTCATCAAAATTTGTTGTGTAGCTAGTGTCTTCTTCTAGAGTAGATGAGGTAGATGCTTGTGAGTTGTTTCTTGAATTTTGTGTTGACATTACCAATTTTTTCTTTCATTTTTTGGTTTTTTTTGTTGTGATTTTGTATTCTCCCATGAATGTTGGTGTAATATCTAAGGAACCCCAATCATCTTCTAGTAACTTAGTAAGTTCATCAATCTTTGTCTCATGTTCTTCCTCCTTCGTAACTTCCTTTTTTTAGCTAATTTCAGTGCTTCCAAAGGATCTCATCCTTCTTTCTCGAAAATAAAACAACTTTCAAGTTCAAGATCAACTTTTAGCGTGTAAACTTTGTTGTTATAGACATACTTCATTACACAATGCAAGGTAGAAGGTAATCCATTCATTTCATGAATCCAAGGTCTTCCTAAGAGGAGATTGCAAGAAAGATCGTCAGGAATAACATGGACTGGAGTTTTTAATGCTACTTTCCCAACTTTAATAGGTAATGTGATGACTCAAAGCAGTTGTTTTCCTATATTATCAAATACATGGATAGATAAAGAATTGGGTTTAATTTCACTTTTATTCATGTCAATATTTTCCAAAAGTCTCATGCTACACACATTCAGGGCCAAACCATTGTCAACAAGGGTTCATTTTATCATGATTCAATTAACATGGACTATTATCATGAAAGATTCATGATTCTTTTGAACTTCCAAGGAAGCTAACTCTCTTTGGTGAAAAATAATATCTAATTTTATCTCATTCATTCCTTGAACTAGCGCTCCCACATCGTTTGAACTAGTATTAGGAGGAATCATAACTTGTTGCAAGGTCGTTTGAAGCATACTGTGGTAATTAGGTGAGGTTTGAATAAGATCCCATAGGGATATCTTAGCAGGAGTATTCTTAAGTTGTTCAACAAGATTATATTCCTTTCCATTGTTCACAAGTAAACGAGGAGCGCTAGGAAAGATAGGGTTTGGAAAAGGTAATGAGATAGGATTCATTTTTCATTGCCTATTGTTCCTTGTATTATAGGTATGTAGGGTGGTATTATAACCAGTTTTCTGTGAATCATTGTTAAGTGAAGGCTCGTTTTTCGATGGTTCAAGGATAAGAACACGTTTGTTTTGAACTTGAGGTTTTTGTGAAGGAGGATAAATTATAAGTTGTGGTGTGAATGCATTAATGTCGTTTTTCTTTTTTTTATCATAATAGGGTGATCCCACAATAGTGGTTTACAATTTTTGGACAAACTGGACATTGAAATTATTATTTTTAACTAAATCTTCACATTCAGGCACCTATAGCAACTAAACTGTAAGGAATTTGAAGATGATACAAACTAGAGTCTCGTCACATTTTGTTTGTAGATTCTAAAACTATTTTTTTCAAAATTTACAGAATCAGATTGTACTTCTTTTCCATCTCCCATGAAAATTGGTTTTTTTCATAAAACAACATTTTTAAAAAGTGACGCACACCGTATCATGCATAACTTTTTTTCCATGAAGGATAAAATTCTAATTCTTTCGAATTTAGATTTATAACTTCAATATCTAGTGCTTCCACTTGGTTAGATAGTTTTTTATTGAATATTTTTTCTTTAATCAATTTTTGAAGTCAAACCAATTATAATTCAGACATAGCGCGACCGTATAACGCATAACTTTTTTTGTATATATCAAAATTCAATTTTATTTTTTTGGATCAAGGACTTCAATATCTGGTGCACTCATATTTTTCAAAACAAAATTGATAATCTACTATTTTTCCACATGTGCAAAATAGAGACCTTCATTTTCAATGAAAAACCTATGTTTAATAAAACTAAAAAAACAAATACATAATAAAACCAAAACATATTAAAATTATATTCGTTGGATAGCTCGTTTTGAGGACTACCTGATTCTAGTTGGGTTTGTGAAGAATCCTCCATTTTCATCCTCAACACACGCTTCAAAGTGTAAAAATTTAGGTTTTCAAAGTGTCTAAGGGGGAGAATGAGGGCAAAGGGGGGTTCGGTCAAAACCTGGGTTCGATTGAACCCAGGTTCAACCGAACCCCCTTCCCAAAAGGGGTTTTTCAAAAAAAATTGTTCGTGCATGCATTAATATGGTTCACTCGAACCTTGGTTTGACTGAACATTTTTTTGGTTTGTTTGAACCTACAAGTTTGTTTGAACCCCCAAAATCAAAAAAAAATTACATGGGCTCATTTTTGGTGAGTTTTCCTTCCTCCATCAAATTGTAAACCACTATTGTGGCTTCACCCAACAAGCCTTAGTGGATGAACCTTGCAAGATGAAGTCCTCAAGGGCTTCATATAACATGTCAAATTCATCACTACTAAAAGGCTTGAGGGATAGGTTAACTTTGGAAAAGAGATTTGACATAATCAAATAAATATGCTTTCCCTAAGGGTCTTGTTTGATGTTTATGTTGTTTTTGTCTTTTTTTTTTGTTTCTTAATGATTGGAAAATGTAAACTAACTTATCTATTAGTGCAATAATGCTGAAAATGCAAAATTTTAATACTACTTTTAACTGAAATATACAAGAAATTATTTTCCCAATGTTGCCAAATCTATCTAAATGAACAAGAAATTGAATGTAAAAACAATCTGTTTTAGACAACTACTTCTCATATCTAAGAACATAAATAGAAATGCTTATGAGAAATTAAGAAAAACTTATAATTTTTGTTGTCACAAGGTGTACAAGGACTCATTCACCACCTTGGGTGAATGGGTCCTAGATCAGGGCTTCAAAAAAAAAGAATAGAAATGCAAATAAAACACCAAAAAACACTTAGAAACTTTCTTGATCAATGTGTACAGGGAGTCATTCCCCTCCTTGTGCAAATGGGTCCTATTTTAGGGTTTTCTGAATTTGATTTCTATTTTTCTAAGTTAATCCTATGTTCTCAAGTCTATAACAGTTAATTTTGTAATAGATTCACTAGATATCAAGTCTCTAAATGTAATTTTTACTAAGGTAAATGATGAATAAGGTGACTAAATCTAGTATACAATTTGAATCTAAATGTTTGAATGATGATTTCAATGTTAAAAAAAATATAAAACTAAATCACATGTAAGGAACTTTTTTTATTTTTAATGAATATAAGCAATGTAAACATGTAACTCTATCCTAAATGCAATGTTCACTAATGCAAATGAAAGAACTCTAAATGTAATGCAAGTAATGCAAATCTAATGCATACTAGGATATGGGGTTTTAATGTACTCCAAATAAAAAATTAGGATGTTCAAAGCGGTCAAGTTCACCAAAATGAAATGAAGAAAAGGGGGGCTATGATGTCTAACCCTCTTTTTCACCATGGTTTCACTCAAGAAACGAGATCCAAAACCTTGAAGTAACTATCAACCTAAGAATGCAAGTTAATTCAAGATTTAAGGATCTTCCAATCTCTTCCTTTGTACAAGGACAGGGTGATGAGCTAAATCACAATTTGGGGAGAAAAAACTAGACTAGTAAATTAACCCTAATTCTAGGTCTATCACATACAATAAATGAATCTAACACAAAACAGAGAGAAACAATAACTTTTCTAGAAAAATAGAGAATAGGGAATGTTGTGTACCAGATCAAATATTGTTGTTTCTATCACTCCATCAGGGACTCATTTGCCACCTTGGGTGAATGGGTCTTGGTGTACTTTTTCAAGGAGATCTGAATCTGGAAATGAAACATGTATGATGTAAAAATATACTATCTCTAAACCCCTAATATGGACTCATTCACCACCTTGGGTGAATGGGTCCTACTAGGCCCTTCTAAAAAACTCTAAATCTAAACTTTAACTTCTAAGTCTTCACTCCTTCCTTGTAACTTGAAACTCCCACTTTTGGATTTGGATCTATAGATAATCTGCAAAACAATTTTTGAAGCTTGTTGGTGGATAGGGGTTTTCCTCAGTCAAACCCCTTGTTTGGTAATTAAATGTTGATGATGAATGAAAATATGAAATATGAAATGTGTGTGCAATCCTAACCTTAAGTGTGTCTAAGATTAAGATCTCTAATAATGTAAGGAAATCATATTCAAGTGCATTAGAATAGAACCCTAAAATGAAACATGAACAATGCAAGTGAACTACTTTAGAAGATCCCAAATCCTTCA
Organism: Sequoia sempervirens; assembly: GCA_007258455.2. Taxonomy (NCBI): domain Eukaryota; kingdom Viridiplantae; phylum Streptophyta; class Pinopsida; order Cupressales; family Cupressaceae; genus Sequoia; species Sequoia sempervirens. The sequence continues at coordinate 9,538,696 of VDFB02000008.1, forward strand.
ATAAGTCACAAATCTGGATATACCTCTCTTTAGGCTGCAAGTAGGATGATCATACAAGATGGAATCACTTAGGAAACAAGTCATTAGGCTTGGTTGTATGTCTTATGCATCTCCCAACACCTAAAATACATCATGATTCTCCATAGGAATCTATCATCAATCCTTCAATAATGCTTTATCTTTGACACAAAATGAGCTTGAAGACTTGTAATGCTACTCCAAAAATTCACTCTTTCTTTCTTGTTGAATATGAATGCTTGATGTCATGAAAATTCTCTTGTTTCTCAGCTTTCTTGAAATCTTCTTCTCTTCTTCTAGATGAAATTATGTAAAATAACCTTATATTTATACATAACTTAATATTTAATCCCAAAATTCAAATAACACAAGCCAAAATCAGATCTAGGATTCAAAATCATTAAAATCTTGTCACAAATAAGTTTAAAAAGGGGTGTCCTAAGTAAGTAGGACCCATTCACCACCTTGGGCGAATGGGTCTTAGCACAGTTTTCTAGGACGAAGTTTTAGGGAGGTGAAATAATATGCCAAAAGGGAGTCCTAGGAAATAGTGGGGACCCATTCACCAGGTGGGGAATAGGTCCCAAGTCACTATCCTAGGACTCAAACCTTGCCAAATTAAGTGTTATGCAACATTATTAATGAGTGTTGGGATATATACTTTGAAAAATGCAATGAATAAGGCTTGGATTTGAATTTAAGGGGCCAATTAAGGAAAAATTATCCTCAATTAATTAATAAAGCCCTAGATTAGTATGAAAGTGTAAGAAAACACTTTACAACACCCTAAATAAGGCATCATTGATTTTGTTTTAGTTGAAAGAGTCCTAGACTTAGTGTGAATGTGTAAAACACATTACAACACTAAATCAAGGCATAATTAAGTCAATTTTAGTATTAATTATTCCCAAATTAAGTGTGAAAAAGAGTTACTTTTTTCTACACTACAAAATTGAATTCAAAATAGGTCCAAGCTAAAGCGAGACTCATATGCTAGTTGGGGCGTATGAGTCCCAATAATCTAAGCTTGGGACACAAATTTTAAAAAATGTTAAGTTCTATGCCATATTTAAGATCAGGCCCCAAGACTTAGGTGGGACCCATACACCCAAGGTGGCATATGAGTCCCAAATCACTAAATCTGGGACACAACCCAAAATCATGAATTATGCCTGGTCATTAGTTAAGTGTTGGGATTATCCTCTGAGAAATGCATTAAATAAGGCATGTGGATGCAAAATAGGACCAAATAAGGCATAAAGAAGCCATATTTTAGCAAGGAGGGCCCAAAAAAGTGTGAAAGTGTAAAGGGATACATTTTTCTACACTGCATCTACAAATATGTATACACTGCAAGTGGTAGAGGTTATAGAGCATCCTCGCACTAAATTCAAATTGAATCCTAACAAGTTGGTAGATTATTCAAATGATGTATTTTCGCACATCCCATATGGATTTTTGCACACAGAAGATGTTAGGGCATACATTCACATCAAATTGGAAGAATATAATCATACGAAGTTGAGTGATGTGTGGTACAAAGAGCTCACTAGAGATAATTTCAAGTTGAAACCAAAATTTGAGAGTTCGGTAGAAAAGAACTTGATATCCAGAATAGGTTTCTCATCTTTTGCTATGTAGATGAGTGGGTGAGATACATCCTGAGTTGTATTCACGACAAGTTCCTTTGGTTGAATATTCCTTATCTAATAAACGAAGAGGCTATTAGGGTTGCCACTGGTTTGTGCTCAATTGGACTAGCCCCGTTACTTATCTATGAAGAATGAGTTTTTTGATGGAGAGAACATGTGAAACATATGACAAGAGAGGCTTAACCATCAAGGACATCAAGAATCACATAGTAAAGTATGCTTCAATGATGATAGGACACAAGTTGTACTTCTCTAAGAGAGAATTTTTTATCCACAACTGCCATTAATACAAGTTACGAGATGGTTGAGATGGGAGTTGATTATTATTTATGTGAGTTATTGAGGTTGTAGCTGGGTGATCCCACAATAGTGGTTTACAATTTTTTGCCAAACTGGACACTAAATTTTTTTTTTTAAACTAAATCTTCACATTCGGGCACCTATAGCAGCTAAACCATCAAGAATTTGAAGATGATGCAAACTAGAGTCTCGTCACATTTTGTCTGCAGATTCTAAAACTATTTTTTTCAAAAAATTTGGAATCAGATTCAACTTCTTTTTCCATCTCCCACAAAAACTGGTTTTTTTCAAAAAACAACATTTTTAAAAAGTGGCG
>VDFB02000008.1:9541081-9607815 GCA_007258455.2 Sequoia sempervirens
CAAGAAGAAGCGAGACTTGTCCAAGATTCAATGCTTTAGGTGTGATAAGTTTGGTCACTTTTCCAAACATTGTTCAGATAGACCTAAGCATCAAGCCACCATTGCAGATGTAGATGATGTTTCTCCACAGAAGAATGAATATTTGTTTTGCTCATCATTATCAAGCAATGTACCCACTGACACAAACACTTGGCTGATCGACAGTGGCTTTCTCAAAAAGAGGGAGATGATTATGAAGAAACATTTGCTCCTATTGCTCGTTACACTTCTGTCAGAACTATCATTGCCCTTGCTACATCAAGAGGATGGAAGATTCATCAAATGGACGTGAAGACAACTTTTCTCAATGGCGTGATTGAGGAAGAAGTTTACATCGAGCAACCTAATGGTTTTAAGGTTCATGGGAAGGAGTTACATGTGTGTAAGCTAAAGAAGGCCTTGTATGGTCTTAAGCAGGCTCCTCATGCATGGTACGAAAGGATTGATCGGTACCTGTCTAGTTTGGGCTTCTTGAAGAATGATGCTGATTCAAATCTCTACTTCAAGGTAATCAATGGTGATGCATTAATATTGGTACTAATTCATGCTTCTAGGCTGCATATATATATTATTTTTAAGGTTGCTTCCATTGTTTGGCCCTACAATCAAGAAGTAAAATGCTGCATAGTGTGTGGAATGAGGCAGCAGTCTCTAATTGAAATAATATTTTCATCTATCAACATCTAGTTGTTACTTATAAATGAAGTAATGCTTTGAGTTTGAAAGATGTGCAATGCAATGTAATCAATAATATGACTAAATTTTTAATTATTAGTTATGTAATGTGAAGTAATTGCATAACTGCTTAGGTTGACTTTGTAAAAACTATATTCTAATTGATTTTTTTTCATCTATCAAGATCTAGTTGTTAGTTATGCAATGTGAAGTAATGCATTGAGTTTGAAAGATGTACAATGCAATGTAATCATGAATAAACTACATAATATAACCATTCTTTTATGTTATTGTACATCAAGATATTTAACCATTGCTCACTTGATTAAATTTCAAAGAGTTTAATTATGCACATGAGGAGGCAATTAAATTTTGATTTTCAACTTCTATATATATCAAATTATCCAATAATCAAGTGTATGTCCATATACAAAAAATGGCATCAACGCCAACTCAAACAAAATTTTACAATATGTGGCATATGCCATCTCGTATCTATTCAATATTTACATGCCAAAATGTCTATCTCATCCTAAACTACTGGTGGATCATCAAAATGGAGCCTCTTTGAAGCACTCTTTCCCTCAAGGTAGCCGCACAAGAAAAAATTCAAACCACAATTGAGATTAGTTATACTATGTAATTTAAAATCGAATAATTAACATCAAAATCAATATACATTAAATTATAATTGAACTCTAAAATTGTAATCTTGATTACCTGAAATATTTGTCTCTTCAAAGGGTCAGGAGTTCTAGAATATGCCCCTCTCAAAGAACCGACCAAACCATCTTTTGTAATTTCAATCTATATAGGTGAACAAAAACATAAAAGTGATCCAAGTTAGCATACAATTGTCAGTAATAGGAACATATAAATACCAAACACAAAATAAAATGAGCACATACTTCTTTAGGTTGATCTTTTTCTTTATCTCCTTTAGGTGTTTCGACACCTCCTCCTTGAGGTGCTTCAATGCCTACTCCTTCAAGTGTTCCAATACGTACTGCTTCGGGCGTTGTGGCACTTGTCAACAAGGACGTATAGCTCATAATTCCCTACACATAAAAATGACAAGTACATATGAAACTACCAATCTATGTCGATGTATGTATAATCAATATAAGATCTTAAAATTATTAATTCAATCAAATTTGAGTTCAATTACCTTCCCTTTATCCAACATTGCACTTCCATAATCTGGACAAGGTGCACTCGCTTGCACTAGGTTATTTCCTACAAGAGGAAAATAAGATAAACATATAAGTTATTATATAATTTCATTAATGACAATTCAAAATGACAAGAAAGTATATAATAAATAAATGTAAATGAGTGAGTGCAAAAATATATATTGTGTGTGTGTGGAGGCCAAATGAAATGGCCCTCAGGGTGCTATCGTCACTTGTGTTAGCTCTCCTCGGACATCAACTGTTAAATAGACCATGTAAATAAATATTAGTACATTATACTATCTCTTATTAATATTCATTTAAAAACAAATGCAAGTTATGAATTCACAACTTAAATTTTACCTGTTTCACTATTCCAATGTCCCCCTCTCTAGCAAGAGAGGACTTTGTACGGTGTGCTCCACTCCCCTGCGTCTGATCTATAATGTCCACATCATGGAAGTCATAATCGGAAGTGTCCAAGGGATGCTCGACAGGCTGTACAAGAGGACCCAAGCATATCTGGCGGCACATGGAGCAAGTATGTGGTACACAAATATGTGGACCTGATGAGGATGACGCAGCAGCACTCGATCCATCACCAACATCACCAGAATGTGGCTGAGCTACTACAGAAGCATGCGAAACCAAAAGACCACTCAAAGAGTGAATAGCTGATAGTCTGGTGGCCACATCCTGCATAATATCTGGATGGTATACTGAAGGTGGTGGAGGAAGGGGAGGAGGGGGAACATATGGGTGGGGTATTACTCTAACACCCCTGGTCTATCCTGGGGCATACCTCCAATTGCCCTGAAGGGTTTAATGTCAAAGTACATGATGCCCTAACACAAACTCAGCATATAATTTTTTTATAAAGTAAAATGGTATATCACAATTGTTGTTTGATGGTTTCAAAAAAACCATACACCAACGATCCCAAAAGTTTTCTACAATGTCTCTATGAGTGCACCATTTTATAGAAAGTTTTGTTTTATTAACATTAACCGGAAACCAGTGCGGGGGTTAACAAATAAAGAGGCTATTTGGGCTTTGGTTATTCCGAGATATTTCACATCATCATAGGACAATCCACATGCATAATATTCTCTCATGTCTTCTCGCCACGAATGAAAGGCATTATGTTGCAAGGAGAGGGTTTCTATGTTTTTAATTATTTCTTTCATTGTGTTTGACATCTTAGATAATCGAGGGACTCTCGTATAAACTTCAGAAATGCCCCTTAATTGTTGCAATTTTTCACAAATTAATTCTTCAATTGATGGTTGTGGAGGTGGTGGAGTGTTTGGCATTTGTGCATTTTCATTGTCAGTAGCCATAATGCCTGATTAAAGTTAAAAACAAATTAATCTAATTAAAATTAGACAATATAAATGAAAATATTATAAAAATACCCTAGTTTTTAAAAAAAATCCAACAAAAATCTATAAAATTCTCTAATTTTTAATCCAAATACATAAAAAAACTATTTTTAAATCAAAATCCATTACAAACATTCAATTTTCATCAAAATCCATACTAAACTCAATTTTTTCATAAAAAATCTATCAAAAACCCTATTTTGAAAAAAATCTATAAAAAATTAACTAAAATTACACAAATCTAATTGAAAATTTGATTAGAGCAAAGAAAAACCAAGAATCTAACCTTTTTAAGATGGATTTGCGCAAAATCGGATATCCGATATGCGGAATGAAGTTTTCACTATGCACCCGCGGTTAAACAAATGTGAAATGAGTTTTAATTAGGCCGAAATGAAATATATGTGTGTCGCAAATCAGATATCCGATTTGGATCGGATATCCGGTATGGAAATCTAGGTTTGGGCTTTGCTTCAGTAGTGTGTACTGACACCCAAGCCACATAAAGTCAACTCAGCATTTTCGCATTTTTGAGTCGATGAAACACGTAATTTTTTCTCCATTGCCACTTTTTGGCATACCATGATCCTGCACATACCCTTTATCAATTAACTAATGTCTTATAAATCTTGAAGAAGTGTGGTGTGTATGCTCTTCTCTCTCACCCTTGCATGATCTTGAGAATCAGAGACACTTCTCAAGTTTATTTTTAGGGGCCCTACCCTGGATTTCATCACTAAGGGGATGACCTCAACTTTAGCATTCTCATGGAGAATAAATAGCATGGGATGAATAAAAATATAAAACCCATTGGAAGTTAAAATTTATCATTCAGTATACTCCCTGAGAACTTTATACCTTGGAGAAGTGAAGGAGAAAAGTTGGTTTCCCTCTCCTCCTAGTTTTTTGGCATCTTTCAACTTCATTTCCATGGATTAAGCCTCAAATACCCTTGTGGTATATTGAGGATACCATTAGATCTACCTTATATATCCTAGACTAAGACCATTATCCATCCTTCCTTGTGGTGCATTGAATACCAATTAGGTTTCATAAACTACTCACATTGTACTTTCAAATTAGGTAGATATAGATGAGCTTGAGTAAGGATTTTTCCTCCAAGGTAAGGGGTGCATATATGGTACATGAAATTGTATTTCCTAACTATCTATCACTTGATAGATAGTATATTTATGGTCCCACAAGGATTGACACACCAACCTAATTAATTTTAGGCTTGTTTATATATATTGTGTGTCTATATTAATGTTATATCAACCCTCCCCACTTTAATATAAGAAGGGGAAAATTATCATTTTGAGCCTTGGGATCTTTTCTTTTTATATTTTTGTCTTTTTGTGATTCATAATATAGTTTCCAAGCAACTTTATCCAAAGTAAGAAAATCAAAGTTTATCTAAAATAAGTATCATTGACCCCTGCTTCTTCAAATATAACGATGATGATGATGATGATGATGATGATGATGATGATTATAACCTTGTAGATCAATATTTATTTTTTTGATAAATCCCTTCATAACATTATCTTGAGCATGGTAGCCCTCCTGAATATTAAAAATAAAGAATCCATGGTTAGGTACCTTCTACGAATAGGAGCCACACTTCCACCAAACTATAACCTTGAGCATTTAGATAGGGGAAATATTTCAAATCCTTAAAAATCTATCTAAACTTATAATCCCTCATTATCAAACCCCCCATAAAATATTTCAAATCTTAAACCATTACACCCTTCACCTAAACTTATAATTCCTTGTCCATCAATGCTCACATCAAACCTTTCAAAAAGAAGGCCATTATATCCTCCACCTAAACTTATAGTTCTTCATCTATTAAGTCCACTATCAACCCATTAATATACCAAACAATTAAATCCTCCACCCATTCATATCAATCCTAATTCTAATCCATCCATCCTCACAGGTCATAATCCCTTGATCAATGAACCATCTAGCCCAAATTACATATGTATCAACAGCCACCAAGAGGAAACTAATATAGTAGAAAAGAAACCTCCATGCTTAAACCAAGGCTAGAACAAAGATTTGCTTAATCAAATACATGTATTACATGAGAAAATGATAACTCTATCTCCTTGCATAGATGCTCCACCAAATAAACCTTCACAATCTAAGCAACAACTTAATGAATCTAATAAATTTGATCAAATTCATCCAACCAATCAACCTAATCAACCCAACATAAATATGATAGTTGATATCCAAGGGATACTAGCAAGGAATAAAAAACATGAATATCAAGCTTAGTTATGTCAGACCCCTCACAAGCATGAACATGTCAATGACATCTAAAATCCCCCTAGAATCGCCACATAAAAGTCTAAATAGAATCCATCCACCTCATTTATGCTATTTATAAAATCCAAGATTTGTGAGCCTCATAAAATCCATAAACATTATACTTATCCATAGTTGAAGTCAAAGAGATATATTCAAGATTTGATTGATCAAGGACACATCAAGCTTAAAAGAAATACATCCATATTGAAAAATGAGCATCGAGATCCTTGTAATAATCATGGTCAAACTTGGACTTGTTGTCAATTGGGATTGCACCCTTAGCCAAGATAAACTTAACTATCTTGTTGAAACATGGAAACACTCTCAGATTGTGGGTGATCTATGGTGAGAGTGAATCTCCAAAGTGGGTTGGTTCCCCTAGAAAATCACCTAATCTAAAATATTCTCTAAGGAAAGGGTTACCTAGATGAAAACTAAAAATGAAATCTTAGAACCTAAGGATGATTCACCAGAATTTTAAACTTGACTTTGATGATTCTACTCACAAACAACTTCTCAAAACTTCAACTCTGATAAACTCACCTAAAACATACAACCCAATAGTAATTTGTACGAAGGTTCACAAAAATGAACACAAAATACAACTTGAATCATATGAAACCCTTGCACACAAGTTTACAATAACAAGACATAAAAAGGATTTAGTATTTAAATCACAATGAACATCAAATTATTACTGCAAATTTGAGACAAGAAATGAGAAGGAAAGCTTTGTTGTTTATTAAAATTGAAGGAGTGTCAACATCAAAATCTGAGTACAAAGTGTTTACAAAACTCTTCAAGATGAATAAGAGAGCAAGAAACAATATTCTGAACTTAACTAAATGAGAAAACTAAGTTTTTTCTCCAACTTATAGCTCCAAATTGTCTCCAATAGTGAGAATAGAAAAATCTGTTGAACTGCTCCTCAGAATAGCAACCTCCAAGCCATTTTTGAGCTCAAGAGAAAAGCCTCAAAATCAGTGCCCAAAATTGATCCAAACTGACTAAAAAGGATGGAAAGATTCCCTCCAAAGTATGTTGACCCAAAAAGCCTCAAAAAATCAGGCTTGAACTGGCCGAAGACTAAAATAGAATCTTCATTTTGCTCAATTTTTTCCAAATTCACCCAAGAACTCAAACTCATAAATAGAAAGTTTCAAGGAAAACTCAAGTGCACCAATAAACTGCATTTTAATAACAATTAATTAAGCAATAATTTATAGGAACATTGCTTAATCAATGTTTTACAATTTTGCAGTTTCACAATTACAAAATAGAAAGACTCCAAAACTTTAGTCTTGACTTCAACTTTTGATTTTTACAAAGATACAAGGAAATTATTTGTTTTTTTGATAAAAAATTGCCAAGTACCTAATGCTAGACATTTTTTTTTTTATATTAGAAGGCTAAGGTGCTGAAGGCAATTGTTTTTCTATAAAAATCATAAAATGTGACCAAGGCACAAATGATTTTCTAATAAAATCATAAAAAATTACTAAGGCATATGGATTTCATTTCCTCTAGGGTCATTAAATATTTCTAAGGCATAAAACCTAAGCATAGAATATCACAAGGGTATTATTTAGGCATTTGATTTTTGAAATCAATGTGATAAAAAGCATCAGGATCGAATTAGGGAGAAAGGTGAACCCTAGACACAAAATTTCCAAGCCCTAATTTTACGCCCTCATTTTCACTTCATTCTTTTGGAAAAAACTTCATTGCCTGGCCGCCGCCATTGAAGAGCTTGAGTTTGAGCTTCAAGCTTCACCATTCAACTGCTTTCTGAGAATTCTCTTAAATCTTCTTACGAGAGATTAAGAGGTGAGCATCTCTCTTTTACAAAATCTGTAAAAACTTTGCATTTCCTTCATTTGAATGCACCTTTGGTTCTTCTCAGCCACATGTTCTCTATTTTTCTGATGCACTCTTATATTTATTCTTTTGTTGATATCTTTCTTCTCTTGATGCTGCCACTGAAGGGTTTCTCTTGAGCTATTGAAGGAGCCTCTAGAATTCATATGGTGCTTCCACTATTGAAATATTTTTAGAGAAGACAGTAAACCCGTGGGTAAGTCCATTTTCTACATTTATTTTCATGCAAGAGAGAGATCTTTGTGTTTTTTTTGGAAATCTTGCTATTTTTTCATTCATTGTTTTGAGTTTTGAGGAAGTCTCTGTATCTTTTCTTCATAGCACAAATGTGAAGTAGGGTTTTGAAAATCCATAAAATCGACTATAGATGTGGGCCTTACTTGTTGTTTTCTTTAGAAAGAAAAGAGGGAAACTTCCTTCTATTACGGGTTTCATGTTTTCAAAATACAAAGCCTATATTATATGGTCGCAGCCTTGTTGACTGTTGTGTAATACTTTCAAGCCAAGTTTTCTACATACTTCTCTCACTTGGCTCTTTCTCAGTTACATTAACTCTTGTGAAATACATATTTTCTTTGCACATATTCCTTGTTCCCATGCTTGTTTCTAGTTTACACTTCTCATTTGCACATATGAGAGCCTCTTTGGCTATTTTCTATATTCAATTGAGGGTTTTACTTTTTCACATATGAGAGCTTCTTCTAAAGCTCGAGCTCCTTCATACCTACAAGCTTGTGTCTTATCCATACAACACAGAACTCCACTTCATGGGTATGATGATAAATATGGGTAAGAATGAAATGTGATTCTTCTCACCTAATCAAGTATGGAACATTACATGTATACCCTACCTTCAAAGATCATGCCCGCCTTCAACCGCATACCATGAATTTCTAACCATCACAAACCTTTGCATAATAAAATTGTCCCTAGGATGCTACCATGAAACTTGACATTGTATCCTCTATGATTGTCCTTGATCTCTCTTGGTCAACTTCATGAAAGAGCTCTCCAATGTAGTTTTAATAGTGCCCTATTTCTTTTACAATCTGCACTTATATATATATATATAACCTAAAGAAAAAAATAGAGATTGCTTTCTTTCCTTTCAGGCATTGAGTGCCTTGTCAATCTCCTTCATTTTCTTTAGGTATTACATTGTATTTATGCTTCACAAGTCACAGGTTTGGAAACATTCTTGTGGCTAAAGCTTCCATGTAGAAACCCCTATTGGCACCTTGCAGAGGCTGACTTTCCCTTATTCTTGAGATATCATGAGCATCATCATTTTTATTTACTTTATGTGCACTCCCCAAAACGAAGTCACTTTCATTCATTTACCTATAGCCTAATAGGTTGCAATTGTTGTAATTAGTGCCTTGAAAATATTCCTTGATGGTTGTAATTTTAGAATGTGCACCTTGAATGACTTAACAACAATAAACATTTTTACATAGCAATAGTAAGATATGAAACATAATGACAATCATCACTTGATGAAGCAAAAATAATGATAGCATGAAAACCTTCTATACAAACATGACTCCTTCAATGAGAGATGGTGTATTTTATTTTGTTTTGCATATCATTGTGCTTGTATGATATGAATTCAAAAGAACTTCAACTATTATTGTTTTATTTGTCTTCTATGCAACTTTAGACTGAAATGGCATGGCTCTTATTTCCTGCTCACTGAGTGTTGCATAATGAAGAAGCTTCAAATTACCTCATGTTTTGTTTCCTTTGATACTTAATGAATGTATGCACCATCCATGCACATATTTCTAATAGCATAAACAACAAGGAATAATGTTATGACAACAAATATATGATGTAGGACCATGATGTACAAGATGTACTTTTATTCCACTTTCTACTGCATTTTACTTTGGCATTCTGGGTGAGCCTATTGAGCTCATTTGTATTTTCCAATTCAAAGGTCTGCCTTATGCACTTTTGACTTGGTTTCTATGAATGATCAATGCTTGAGGCTCTTTTAGACACTTTATGAGTTACTCCTTTAGCTGAAATGTTTCTTTTGAGCATTTATGAATGTGTTTCCTTTCTCAAACCCCTCTTGAAATTAAGGGGCAGCATGCTAGGCTCAACCCTTGTGGGAGCCCATTTTTGCACCACATGCTATAATATCTTCAAGAATGGATCAACAACATGACTTCTCCTATACCTACACAGTGAACAAACATGTAAGATAAAAAACAGTGAAGCTCAATGCCCTTGTGATATTTTATTTTTCAAGTTCTTTTGCATACAGATGTTTGTTGATCTAATGCATCATAGGCAATGCACTATATTTATGTTGGTAGAGCACATAGTGAAATTCATATCTGGAGCTCTAACAACTTTTCTCATCATGATGCAAGTTCACTTAGAATTGAGGGCAAGGATGGAGTAGCTACAATGAAGACCAACACCGAATGCCAATAGGAAATGATGGATATGTTTTATATTATATGCTTATTTTCCTTTCTTCATATTCAGTTGTATAGTGCATTCCCTAGGTTGTGTTGGTTTATCTATTCTGACGGCTTGTGTGGGACACTTGATCTCTCTTTTCTTTCCAATGAATATGAAAAACAATTTTTTTGCAATCTTGTACAATTTTGTATATATCTCTCTTGTAAAATGAATGAAACATTGTAAAGTATATAAATCATTGCAATATGAATGGAAGCAATATTTGTATATCTCATGTAGTCTCTTTATGTTGTAAAACATTGAATGGAAAACTGAATGCTTTCCTTTATTGAAACACATTGCACAATAAAACTAAACTTTTTTTTTTAAACTCCAATATATGCAATGGTTAAGCAAAGTAGAAATAAGTTGAAATATTTTCACCTTAAAATGAACATAAGTTGTTTCAGCTCTACCAATTTGAGTTGTAGGTGAAAAATTGGCAATAGGACCTACAACCAATTCAAGGTCAAAGCACCTCCATCAAACCTATTAATCCTATCCAAATAGAAACATCCTCTCATTTCCTTAGTAACCCTAGACAAGAACCAACATACTATCCAATGGGCCAAACTACCTTTTTTTGCTTTATATTTCTCAAAAACAAGTAATTTGAAGATCCTAATAGCGCCAAGTTACCTAATTATGGATTCACATCTTATTTACAAAGTAATGTGTATCTCATCACAAATTAAATATGCAAAATCATGAACTATCAAGGTAAAGTATTAGGCTTCCATGAGAAAGGAATCCTAGGTCCTATTCATGTTTATTCAAATAAAGGATTTTAAGGCATCATATATAGGTCTCTTGATGAGTAGAATAAGGATTTCATTGTTATGAGTGCTAGGGTAACTTCTCCCACCATTGAAATGGGTAACTCTCATTATTCCTCAAATGAATTTCTCATCACTAATCCATCCATCAACCCCATTATCTCCATTACCACTTATTTCATTAATCCCATCACCAATATTAACCACCCACATCCTCCATCCATTACCCTAGATTGACAAAATCATGGACCATGTGACCTACCCTTAATGTTGAATCTATCCCCACCTTTATGAGACTCCAATATCAAATATCCATCAAGGATCATAGATCATATCTTTAAATTCCTATTTTTTCTACACCCAAATGTTCTCAATCCTAAGTATTTTAGAGGTCAAAGGCCCAAAAACTATATGGATAAAAAAAATTCATATATCAAAACTTGTCATTCCAAATCTAAGAACCCTAAATCCCAAAAACTAAAAATCCCAAACTCAAAACTTTATATGGGTTCCAAAATCCAATCTTGAAAATATAAGGACCTTAAAGAAAAAATACATGAATTTAAAGCCAAGAGATAGTGGTCTACAATCCGTAAATCCCAAAAATTAGTACAATCCATTTCAACCCAAAAATTTGGTAATTCTAAATCCAAGCAATCTAATATTCAAGTAAATGTCCACCAGGTTAGCTTGCAAATATTATTTGGGTCCAAAAATCTAAAATCCGAAATCCTCTTTTCCATGACCATAAAAATCCATAATCTCCTAAGACAAAAAATCCTAAAATTCCAAAACCCAAAATCCACCATCACATCTAACAAAAGATTCAATCTTCAAACGTAACATGGTATGTGAACCCATTAGTCCCACCTCCTATTGGTCCCAAGGTATTTATATATGAATTCATATTCCCATTCTTCTATCCACCCCTCTTACCTACCCTAATCCATAATCTCACATATCTCCATCACTACACTCCTTATATAGATAAATAGTTGCATAACCTACCTAACACTTCATTTTCCTTGGTCATACCCTAGGAGAAGCTGACCTAGCAATTGTCAAAGCTCACAAATGAAATCCATTAAAAATAACACTAGCAAAGTGATCCACCTAAAGTGGCCATGTACAATAAAATATTATCAACTTATGAAAAAATTAGACACTTTATTTTAAAAAATACCAAAAACATTAAAAAATTAAAAAAAATAGTAAAGAGAAAAATTACCCTCTAGTGAAAACCATTTCTATGGCTCTTTAAGGGAGTCACCATGATGAAAACCTATTCATAGGCATCATTTTAAAAAAAAAAAAAAAACTAAAGATAAAAAATTTCCAATGGTAAAAACCATTTTTATGGTGCCTTAGGCAAGTACCATAATGAAAATCGATTTATAGATGTCATGTGTAAATATATAGCTTGTGTGTACCATACACTTGAGGGAAAACTTATTCCACACACTCATTCGAGTCATCCTTTTCCATTGTTATCCATTCATCCATATCATACTATCTTACCATCCCATATATTCATACCCATCCTCATTTCCCACTTTTGACCTTGAGAAAGAAGTGGACAATATCTTGAAACATTTTTCAATATTTCCAAGCACAATGTCATACATAGTGACATACTTAGAGTAATTGAGCATATCATTCCTATGCAATGTAACCCTTGGAAGTTGTATCCTACATCTCCTCCTCCTCTCCATCTCTAATTCCATCATTTCCATCAACAATACCATCCTTCTACCACCCAACATGTTCATCCTTATGTGCTAAAATAAGCTTTATCCTTAATATTTTGAATCTTGGTTAATACTAAGCATACCATATAGTACGCATAACCTAGAAAAATGATCCATAATACTACATTCTAGATTAAACCTTAAATATTGGGATCCCCAACCAAGTAATCAATCTACATGGCTAGTTGCATCACAATCACATCCATGCATCCAATCCATCATGCCATAGCTCCTAATTATCCACACAACAAACAAACAACATCATAGAATAACATTACTAAATCTAGCCATGTACCCCAACACATATCCAAAGGAATCCATAAGCTTCATACTTGGTCTTTCTAAAATCAAAACCTTGTTAAAGCAACCAATCATCTTCAAGATATATTGTTCCCACATCAACAATGACATTGTCATCATCATCATCAAGTCAATCAAATGTTGACTTTTAGCTTGACTAGGGTTAAATTTTTATTTATCTTGTCTTTTTTTATCTTTCATGCATGCATGTTTGCTTGCTTGTTTGTGTGTATCTTCTTATTTTTCTTTATGGTAAGATTTTAAAAATTCAACAAAAAAGAATCATGTTTAGTTTATTTCCTATAACATACTTCCATAGGGACACCATAGTTCCTCATACTCTGTTGCATCTTAAGGTTATGATCATTGGGGCATGAGTCATATCTTTGCTTCTATCTTTATTATTTTTAGAACTCAAAATCAACTTCAATAACATATTGTTGTCAAACATAACCTGTAATAGCAAAATTAATGTAATTATAGCTAGATTTGTCAAAACTCTTGGATGATTAATGGATTGGAATAATGGTGATTTTATAACTTTCACTTGATATAGATCAGTGTTGGAGGATGATTTAAAAGTGATGGATGATATTGATTGACATATCATGATGATTGTGCAAGCAACATGTGTCATGATGAAGGGCTTGGATGATTAGTTAATTGGTTGCATGGATGAGTGAAGTGAAAGTGGTAGGAGTGATCAAGAGTTTTCTTTTTCAATCAACTCACTTAGAAGAATATAAGTAGAATTAAATAAATAAATTTATTTAATTTCATGTGCATAAGAAAAAGATATAATTATAAAATAAATAAAATAACAATTTTACTTGGTTTTAGAAGAAATAAAGATAGAACAAGCAATTAAATAAATTTATTTAATTTAGAGTAAATGTTAGCTAATTAAAAAAATAAACTATTTAATTATAATGGATAAGAAGAATAAGTGAATGAATTAATTAAATAATACTAAATATTTAATTAATATGGATGGAGGAAATTGAGAAATTAACTAAATAATTAAAAAATATTTAATTAATGTGGATAGAAGAAAAATAAAAAAAATTTAAGGGGCAAATGTTGTTCACCTAGACCTATGAGCTAGTGAGGTCACAAATAGGGCACCTCATCCCTAATACAAACACTTAACAATAACACCCTAGTAGGGTTTGAACCTTGATGGCAAGAACATTTAAACAATACTACAACTAAACCATCACACTATACCACTATTGACAAAATAGGAAATTAATTAAATAATTAAAAACTATTTAATTAAAGTGGTTGGAAGAAAATGATAAATTAATTAAATAATTAAAATTATTTAATTAATGTTGATGAGAGGAAATTATTTTTTAATTAAAAACTTTAAAATTATTTAATTAATTTGGATGATGGGAAATGATTAATTAATTAAATAATTTAAAATTATTTGGTTAATATTGATGGGTAAATTGATGAGAAAGGATGATGAATTAGACAAAATGTGTTATTCATTTTTAGGTGTTTGTAGATGTCCCTCTTTGAGATGATGTGTTCATTATGTTGTTTTAAAGACATAATTCTTATATATAAAAATTTAGTTGATGTACATGTTGCAAGTATGAAGGTGTTTTCATTGATGTCAACAGGGTGTCTACTACCTGGTGTTGTCATTTATGTCAATTGTGTGTTAAGGAAGTTGTTGCATGATGAAGTTTTCGAGGATATTGAGAAAATTGTGAAAAAGAGGAAAACAGGTTGTTGTAGGTTGTGTATGTGTAGTTGAGATATTGAGGAAGTGTTGTGAGTGCATGGAGCTATCTTTTTGTTACAGTATCTGAAGATGAGTTGGAATGACATAATAAGTTGAGATGATGTCTCTAGTACTTGGTTTCAAAGTGCTTTTGAGAAAATTTGATAAACAAAGTAAACTGTGTTGTACAAGTGTTCATAGTGTGCTCCGATATTGTGCTCCGCGTTTCTTTTGTATTGATCATATGCCTGTACGGATCTAATATGTTGTTTATGGTTGTCAGAGGTTGCTATATTCTAAATTTGGGTTTTTGGACCATTGTACAGAGCGAGATATGTTCACCAGTGTGTGAACTAGTTTTTCAGTGATGTTTTATGTGGCCTAGGAGAAATGTATTTGCTCCATGTTTCACCATTATTTGGCTTCAAGTTGTGAAAATTTGGGAAGTTTCTTATAATGTTTGTATCTTTCAAATTTTAAGGTTTCACTTGATTTGGTGCAATATAGAGTGAGTTTCATTAGTCAATGTGCAAATAAGGTTTACCAGTTGTTCCAAGTTGAAGTTTTTATATGATGCAAGCTTAGATGAAGTGTTTGATGAATCTTAAGTAGTTTGAAGTTTATTCTAGATCATGTTCAAGTGAATTTTGTTGTTTAAAATTTTTGGATTCATTTAAGGAAGCGTGTACTTAATGTCTTATGGTGTTTAGCATGGGTGTTGGATGACCTTGCATTAACACTATATGCAAGAAGTGTGTTGAGGTGCGTTTGGATATATTTGGGTCCTCATTAAGGATTTATGTAGGTCGCCTTCATTCCTATCCACCGCGGGAATGTTTGGGTGCCGACCTATTTTGAATTTGTAAGTGTAATGAATAGTTATCGACCTTGGAGAAGGTTTTTGAGATTGAGGTTAATGTAAATAAGTGTAATGGTGTTGTGAGATGCAAGAGAGAAGCAAGATATATGTGAGATCAATGCGATTGATGTGTTTGATGTGAATTTGAACAGAGCAGTGTGAATCTTAGTGTTAGGGTTCCTAAAGGCAGTGAGCTGAAGGCATCCAAAATATTTCATGCAAGATTATGAAAGTGTGAGAGCAATTGTGGCGGATTCCTTGTTGCATTGAGAAGTATTCTCTATGTAACACTTAGACTCTTCTATCTTCTTGTATTTCTTTCTATGGCTGTGAGCCTTTTTGGATAGTGTGTCCTATTTTGGCAGTGAGCCCTTTTGTACCGGTTTTGCAATTACTTATATTGTGAGCTAATCCTCACCGTGTTTTTTCCCTCATTGGGTTTTCCATGTAAATTTGGTGTTCTCTTGTGTATGGTGTTGCTATTTCAGTTTTTGTTATATGCATTCCATGTTTAATCACATTAATAGAACAAGGGTTTAATGAATGCATTTGGACCTAATTACTATTGAGGGTTTCAAAGGTTTAATCTGCTACAAATGATTCACCCCCCTCTCAGTTGTCTTGTTCATTCAATGATTGGTATCAGAGAAAGGTTCCTTGGAAAAGATCTTAACCGCTTGAGGTAGATCCAAGATGGTGAATAGGGTGACTTTGGAATGCCCTAGATTTGATGGCATAGATTATGCATTTTGGAAGACAAATATGGAAGGATATCTAGAAGCTCAGGGATTTTAGGTTGAAAAGGCTTATAAGACTGCATATACTCCACCTCTGAATGGTTTGAGTACAAGTGCAAAAATAAAGGTGCATGAGATCAATACTAAGGCAAGATTTATTATTGTGAATAGTATTTCAAATACTGAATTAGTAAAATTTATGAGTTTGAAGACTGCTAAAGAGGTTTGGAATAAGTTAGAAAGCATTTATGAAGGAGACCCAAAGGTCAAAGAAGAAAAGTTGTAGAATCTGAAGGCATAGTTTAAAATGATACGAATGTCTGAGGATGAAACAATTAAAATCTACATACAAAGAGTTGATGAGTTGGTCAGTACTATGAGAGGTCTTGGTGCAATAGTTAAAGAATATAAAGTAGTAAAGAAAGTTATCAAATCTCTTCCTAATTATTACAGTGAAAAGGTATCTTCTATTGAGGAAAATTCAGATTTTTACAATTACTCTAGAGATCAGTTGATTGGTACACTAATTGCATTTGAAATGAGAAAACTTGGTTTGAAGAATGGTACAAAAGTGGAGATTGCTTTCAAGGCTAGTAAATCAAAGAAGGTTGAAGATTTGGATGGAGAAGATCTTGATGATGTGGAAGATAAATTTGTAAGAAGAATGAAGAAGGGAACTAGTAAGTATGAAGGTGAACTACCTTTCAAATGTTTTAGCTATGGTGATACAGGTCATTATACTTCAAGACGTTTGAAAAGAGCTATAAACAATAAGAATAAGGAGAATAAGGGAAAGATGATTAAAAGAGCTTACTATGTCAGAGAAGATGCTGGTATTTTTTATGATGAATCTGACTATGGAGACTTTGATGATAATGAATGATTTTTTTTGCTATAAAAGAAGAATCTAGTTCTGCTAACCCTAAAAGTTGTGTGAAGGAAAGTGTTTAGGAGATGAAGGATAAGGTTGAAGGTACTTTGGTATCTAATTTTCATGCTAAATAATATAAGAATTATTGGGGTGTTGATAGTGGTTGCTCCAATAACATGACTAGAGATAAAGTAAGTTTGTTAAACTTGAAAAATATGATGGAGGATTAGTTAAATTTGGAGATAATTCAGGAGCTAATATTTGTGGAATAGGTTCAATTATTTTTGTTGGCAAGCATAACATTGATAATGTTTACTATGTTAAGGGTTTAAGGCATAAACTTTTGAGTGTTGGATAAATGTGTAGCAAGGGATATAATCTTGTGTTTAAGGATGAAACATGTGAGATCAGAAAAGGGCCCAGAACTTTGATTATTGTTGGTAAGAGAACAAATGGAAATATTTATCAGCTTAAGGGTGTTGATGGACATTGCTTTATGTCTCAGATTAGTGATAGTTGGTTATGGCACTAGAGGATGTATCAAATAAATTTTGATAATTTGGAAAGAATTAGTTCATTTCATGCAATGAGAGACCTACAAGGAATCACAAATCCTATTAATGTTATTTGTGAGAGTTGTCAATTTGGAAAAAAAACAAGGAACAGTTTCAAGGGAAAGGAAAAATATGCTATTGGATACTGGAATTAATTCATACAGATCTTTATGGTCTTAAAAAGGTGATAAGTTTACAATGTGATAGGTACTTTATGCTTTTTATTGATGATTATTCTAGAATGACATGGGTTACCTTTCTTAGAGAAAAATCTGATGCATTAGATAAATTCAAGGAATTTAAAGCTATGGTTGAGAATGAAATGGATTTGAAAATCAAATGTTTGAGGTATGATAGAGGTGGTGAATTCACCTCCATGAGTTTAACATATTTTATTAAGTTCATGGAATAAATAGGCATTTGTCTACCCCTAGAACTCCTCAGCAAAATGGAGTTGTTGAAAGGAAAAATTGAACTATTCAAGAAGCTGCTAGGAATATGATGAAAGAGGAAAATCTATCGAAAGTCTACTGGAGAGAAGTTATTCATACTATTGTTTACATACTTAATAGAGTTCAAGCTAAAGCTAACAGCACAAAGGCTCCCTATGAGTTATGGTATGGAAGGATTCCTATAGTGAAGTACTTTAGAGTATTTGGAAGAAAATGTTATATCAAAAGAGAAGAAGAAAGTTTAGGAAAGTTTGATGCAAGGTTTGATGAAGGTATCTTCCTTGGATATTATATTAAAAGAAAAGATTACAAATGTTACAACAAAAGGCTAAGAAGCAGCTAGCCCTTGAGTGAAGCAGCTAGCAGCCTTAGAGCAACGTTCTCTTGAGTAATATTATGTACTGAACATAACGTGGCTACGTCACGGATGTGTTCAACTGGTGTGGTGTAGTCTTCTCCGGTGAAATATGGTAGTCCTCGAAGTGCTGCAACCGGAATATCATCATGCTGGGCAATATCTAATGGACTGCCTCCATTAAAGGGTGTGAACAGATGCTGCCTCAATGGTGCTGCCATTGGTGGTACTTGCGAGATTGGTACCGGTACACCTGGTGATAGAACTAGAGCACCAAAACTGGGAGGCGTCGAATTTGATCTTGTAGGGGCTTCAAAAAGTCTTCTTGTTGTCCTGCCTCTCCTTCATGATGGGGACAGCTCTTGATACTTGAATGGTTTTGAACTTGATCTTGTTTGAATATTTCTCATGCGCGGGCTATACTAGCATGCAGAAAATAGAACCGGAGTCGCTAGGTATATAGATAGCCTCCAGAAGGCTGGAAAAGATCTGCTGCATATACCAAACAGCAAACTGAAAAATTAAAATTCTCTGAAAGTTACTTTTAGATGTCCCACCAGGCATGCCAAAAACTATTATCAATAGTTTTTCACCCTGCTGAATGCAGTATTCAGCAAACTATTGAAACATGGAAACCTCTTTCAGATGTGGGTGATCTTACGCAAAAGAGGAATCTCCAGAGTGAGTTGGTTCTCTGAATGATGAATTCTATTCTAAAACAGCTTCTGAGGAAAGGGATAAAGAATAATTGAACATAAAAATCTATTTCTAAAAGATGATTCACCAAACTTATAAGAATTTAGACCTAACCACTCATAACAACTTCTCTATTGCAGTAATCCTCACAATCTCATTGGCACATATCCCATCAGTGATTTGCATGAAGATATGGAAAACAAATACAATATGCAACCTGAAACATGTAATTCTGAAACACAACCTATAACACCAAGACATAAAAGGATTCCAATTTGAAAACACAAGTATATCAGATTGCCACTACAAAATTTGAGACAAAAAATAAGAAGGAGAAATTTGCTGCTCTATTAAAATTGGAAGAGTGTCAATATGTCCAAACTGAGTATCAAAAGGTTTACAAGCTCCCCAAAATGAGTAAGGGCAAGAAACTCTGATCTCAACCCTTGAGACTGGAGAGTTGAAAGACTAAATCTATCAAAAGAACTCCCAAGGAAACCCTAATCCGAGCTCAAAAAAAGCTCAAGGAAGAAAAGGCTTCAAACAACTCAAAAAACTGCTTAAAAGCAGAAAAAAGCACAATGCTTTTATGATGACCCTGTCAAGCCTCTAAAAATAGGCTAAATCTGCTTTAAAAGCACAAAAACACCTTATCTCTCCAAGACAAGTCTGAAATCCGACCAAGAAGAAAAGTCAGTCAAAGATCTGCTAAAAATAGCAAGAAAACATAAAGCAATTTATAGAATATCGCTTTTATGCTTCTGCTTTTACAAGATGCTAATTTTTGCAATTGTCTATTTTTGCAACTCAAAGTTCGGAAATCTTTTGCAAAAATAAAACTGCTTATCCCTCCATTACAATAATTGATTTTCCCTCAAAAATCATAAAAACACATTACATAATCTTCCTCTTAACAAAAATTCTCATTGATTTCTCACAAAACCAATTAAAATGAGAAACCCTAAAAATATGGCACTAAGCATAAGGCATTCATAAATCTTATCTCATTGCCTCTTCATTTAAAACAATAACATTAAGATGCTCAAGTCTCCAACTCATTTTTCCTAAGGCACAAGATAACTTTAGCTCAAATCCTAAAGTCCCTAGATACAACCCTAGGTATAAGAAATTCGGCCTCTAAACATATTAAACTTAGATTTTGGAAAACATAAGTCATAAACTTAAAATTTTGACCCCACCTTGGATTTTGACATATGCTCAAAACCGAACATTCTGGATGATGATGATATTCGAATTAGGCATGAGGAAATAGGGTCAAACCCTAATTATCATTCATTTCACCCATGACTTGAGAAGAGAGGAACTTTATCTGAAAGAAATCTGCCACCATGATGGTGTCGAATTCGAGCTCGTGTGCTTCAGTAACCCACTTCACGCTTCAGATAACTAAGTTTCCTTTAGTGGGTGAGCCTCCTTACATGGCAAAATAGCTCTTCTACTTCATTATTTCGAATATCAAAAACCCCAAGGGCGCGGCCTGTTCATTTCTGAGTTTCACTTACCTTGATTTCTCCATGCTATCATGAGTTCGAGCTCTACCTCTATTGTCCACTCCATGAAAGCTTCAACTTGTGCTCTGGTTCTTTACTGTGCAGAGGTAAGCTTTGTGTTCTTAGACTTCATGGCTTCGTATTCTGCTCATTTTGGCCTCAAAGCCGTGGCTAACACACTCTAATTTCATCACTTCTCTGCTTTTTTGTGTTCACATCTATCATTGTAGCGCTCTATTCTTCTGTGAGAGCTTGGCCATTACTTGAGAACTCGAACCCCTGCATTTGGAAGTCGTCTGCAACTTTAGCCGCGGCTAGAAGCTCCATCAAAAATACGAACTGGTAACTCTCTTTGTTCTGTAGAAACCCTAAAAAGCTCTCCTTACTTCATGAACCTCTAGCCATGTTCAGGCCGTTCCAAAAGAGCACTATAAGAAACAAACTCTTGACTTTCAGGCTTGACCCAGAACATAAAACTTACTATTATGTCTTTTTGATACGACTTCTGCACATGGGTATTTATGTGGCTATCCTCTTTTGCATCTTGAAGCCGAACTAAAGATGGGTACTCAAAATTTTTAAAAGAAACTGCATTTTCTGTATTTTATGAATAAACCCACATGTGGGTATTAAAAATTGGAAACTGAACTGCATTTTTCTTCTTTCTTGAGCTTGATATATCATAGAATTCTGCATACTTGTAGTCGTATTGCTTTTCCCCACTGTCTCTTTTGTGGCTATTATGAAAATCATATGAGAACTGAATTCCTTCTACTTTGAGGCTCGAATCAATACAGAGATTTGCATATTTTGTATTTAAACTGCTGTTTAAAATAAAACCCATATGGGTATTGTAGATTATTACATTTTTTGTCCTTCTAAAGCTCGACCATCAGTTTGAGAGCTTGTGTCTTTCTGAAACCTCATGCTTTCACTCATGTTTCCAAGACATACTACTTCGAGGAGACCTCTTGTAGAGAGCCTGTGTCTTGCCGAAACTCTTCATGCTTCCTAGTCGCCAAGACAATGTGTTTTCGGGGAGGCCTCTTGTAGATAAAAAGGCTATACCAAAAATCTTTATTATTGTTCTTTCTGCACTTTTGAAACAGAATTCACATGTGGGTATCTAAAATTAGAAACTGTAAACTCATTTATGGATATAAACTCTACCCAGAACCGGAACCTTATCTTGAACTTCTGAAACAAAATACTATCATGGGTTTGGAGATTTTCAAAACAAAAGCATATATTCTTAATTTCTGACAGAACTCGACCTCCCATACTTGCTTGAAATGGTGCTAAAACTATATATTTTCTTACATTTCCTCTAGGATTTTGGCTCAAAAAACCAGTGATATTTTGCATCTACTTCTGAAACAAAAGATTCCTTGGATATTTGTCTTTATTTTAACCTCCCTGAAGTTTGTGTGTCTCAAAAGAAAGCAACTCATTGCATCACTATTGCTTGTTTAAAAAATGCCTTTAGAAATATACAAGAACATGATGAAACAACAAGAATTTGTGTGCTTGTTTATATTCATTGGCCCATATTACTAGGCATTCCGTTTTGACATTTTCTGTAGCCCTCTTTGACAGTTATAACACCTGATCTCAAATTACAGAACTGTCATCCACATAGAACTGTAGACTAACCTTAAAATGAAAATCCAATACTCATTCTGAGAGTATTCTCCAGGTACTAAGAATCTGAAAGATCTGTCTTGAATGCACATTCTAGAACCTCATATACATATGAAGCTCAAAACTTAAAATTCCATTATGGTCCCCTATTGCATTTTGTGCTCATCCTATAGATATGACAAACTTTACCTCACTATTTTGTCAAGACCTTGACTGAGTAATCTGAAAACGATCATAATCCTGCACATTTGTTGTATCTAATTCATGGCTTGACCGATTACAAGTGATGTCTTACTTGACACTTGTATCTCACTAAAAACAAAATGAAAGTATATCACATTTGATTGTTGTCCTCTACTAATCATAGATACACAAACCCGTCTGAGGAACCATCCAACCAGAATGAATTCACCGTCCTTGTTGTATCTCTTAATAACCAGTACTAAACTTTAACACAATAGCTTTCATTTTCTTTATTTGAATTCTTTAGAGGCTTTACCTTTTGTTCTTGGACTGCAACATTGCATCAGTACAAACCTCCTTTACTCACTGGTTCATATCTAACTGGTAACTCAAAATCATTTAATACTCAAATGCACTGTCTGTGTATGTTCTTATGAGCAACATTGTACTCTTCATGCATTTTTATATTTCACTACACAACCTGCTCTCAGAAATTGTTCTCTTTGATGATGAAAATTAGAACAAAAACATTAAGGCATATGTATGCCTGTTCACTATCCAAGAGAGAATTAATGAATTGAAACTCACATGACATATGGTTATAATCAGCACCGAAAATGAAGTAATTCAACAATTTCAGATGCAAATGCACTCTTTTAAATTCCTTAAGTGAACTAAACTCACTATTCACCTGTAGCCTTCAGAAAGAAAATGCTGATTGTTATGAATGCACAGTTGGTTTCGTTACTTGATGGATAACTCTGTTTTACTCTTTCAGTTGTATTTCATTTTGTTTGATGTATATGATGAAATATCTTTCAAAAACAACCCATTTAATACATAGGGTAGCATGTCGGGCTCTACCCTTGTGGGAGCCCGTTTTACTCCACATGCTTGGTCTTCAAACAATGTTCAGCTTCATGACTTTACCTATACTTGCACAAGGAAACAAACAGTGTTAGCATAAAAAATAGAACATGTTGATTATGATGTTGATACTTCTCCTTCAGCTCACTTTTTTCATACTGCATTTGATTGTTTGTTTCAATGCATTGCTAATAGTATGTTGTACTATTGTCGGTGCATCATATAGGTTACATCATAGTCAGAGCCACTGACACCCCTCTTTTCCTCTTATAGGTCGACGAAGCTCGAGACGATGAGGTGCACCATTCAACATCAAGCGTCGATAATCAGGCAATGATGACTATGTTGCCACTTATGTGTTTTTCCTTTTGCATCTTCAGTAGTGCAACGTGTTATTAGAAATGTGTTGTCACAGTCATAGTTACATCCACGGCTTGTGTGGATCTTTGATTTCAAATCTGCTTTTCAGTTGAAAAGAAAATGCATTTTATGCAATGTTGTAATACTATTCTGATTGTGAAATCAAATGAAGCCTTGTAAAAATATGAGTTCTTTTTTGAAATGAAGAAAAACATCTAAAATGCTATTTTGCACATGTACTCAATTCTATCTTTCTTTTAAATCTGCAACTTCTTAATGGCACTCTGCAACTCCACCTCACTAAAATTCATAACTGATATTCAATGCATAATGATAATGATGGGAAACAGCATTCGAACATGACACTGCAATTCCACTTAATGTTAAATAAAAGTCATCCAGCTCCTCCATTTGAGCTGAGGCAAAAAATATGTAACATTTTGGCGATTTCTGCTATATGCTTGCCTGCTAAGCATAGATCAGTGGCCTTTAAAACAATTCATTGGGCGTGGAGTCAAATCTACCCCTTCTTGAAACTCAGAAACTGAACAGCAACACTCCAAACAGTAGCAAAGGAAACGAAACAAAAGTGAAAGCAAACTAACAGGCCCTGGTGGCCAACAAAACAATGCGCAAGAGCGCTTTGAGAAAGAAAACTATTGAAATGAAATGTGTGAAACGCACTTATTTGCAAACTACTCTACCTAACAGTGAGATAACTTAACTCAAAGACAATGTTTGAGGTGGATCCCATTCACTGGGAGAGACAACACCTCACCAGTCATCTTGGAAAGTTGGAATGCGTTGTGTTCTTTGCATTCCGTAATCACATAAGGCCCATCCCATATTGCATTGAACCTGGACTGTCTTCCAGGTCTACTTTTAAATTCATTCCACTTGAAGACTAGATCTCCAACAATGAAATCATGAGGCTTTGCCCTCTTGTCAAAAGTATTCTTCATTTGCGCTTGATGTATTTCTAGCTATCTCAGAGCTTCTTTTCTGGTTTCTTCGAGCTCAACCAACTGTGCAAACCTCACTTCAAGAGGTTGTTCATTCAACAACTCCAGTTCTTTAACATAACTCAATGTTGGTAACTCAATTGCAATAGGCAACTTAACCTCTCTGCCATAAGTCAAAACAAAAGGTGAACAACCAGTGGCTCTTTTAGGAGTTATTCTATCAGCCCAAAGGGCTAGCTTCAGCTTTTCATGCCACGTTCTCTAGTTATCTTCAACGGTCTTCTTGATTATCCGAATCAGATTCTTATTTGTAGATTTTGCTTGGCCATTACCTTGCGGATAATAATTTGATGAAGTGTTCAGATAGATGTTATTTCTGACAGACCAATCTGAAATCTTTAATCCAATGAAAGCTAAACCATTATCTGAAATGATTGAATCTAGAACACCAAATCTTGATATGAGATCTTGATAAAAATTAAGCATTGAAGTCTCGTTTGCTTCCTTTAAAGTGACAGGGTCGGTCCACTTTGTAAAATAATCAGTGGCAGTAAGAATCCACTGATGACCTGCACTTGAAGGCGGGTTTACAGGACCAACAAAATCCAAGCCCCACTTGGAAAAGGGTTGTTCTACCTGAATCGGGTGCAGGGGCAGTGGTGCAAGCCTCTGTTTACCAGCAAATAATGCACATTTCTCACATTTTCTAACCCATGCAATAGCATCTTTAAACAGATCTGGCCAATAATAACCAACTCTCATAATTTTCAGAGTTGTTCTTGCAGCAAAGTGACCTCCAGAAGGTCCATCATGAAACTCTGCCAGCAGCTTGTCAACTTGATCAGGTTGAATGCAACGTAACAAAACACCTTGGAAATCTCTTCTATAGAGGACACCATTAATAACTACATAAGGGATGGCCTGTAATCTTTAGTACCTTCTTTTTGCTCTGTCCAAGCCTTCGGGGCATTTTTCAGTTTGCAGATAATGTATCATCTACTGCAACCATGTAGCAGGGGGTGTTTGAATAGCACTCAGAACATCATTACTTAGCACTATTTCTGCATTTGCAGCTTCTTTCAAACTGTTGTTTTCACTTCCAGCAATCTGTTCACACAAGCCCTTGCCTCTAACGAGCTTGGTTACTTTAATGTCAACATCGAACTCCATCACTTTAGTGATCCAACCAGCACGATTGTCATTAATATCTTTGTTAAATAGAAACTCTTTAACAGTTGAATGAGCCACTAATAAATGAACCTTGCTATTGGACAACATTTGTCTAAATTTCTTCAAGCTTCTTACAACAGCAAAAACATGTTTCTCCACAAAAGAGTACTTTACCTCATAATCGTGCAAAACTTGACTAAAAAATGCAACAGGCTGTTCTAAGCCTTCCTCGTTTTGTTGACATAACATGGCTGAAACTATATCCACTCCTCCAAAAGCATACAGGATGAAATCTTTGTCAAAGTTTGGATTAATGAGAGTAGGAGCAGCTGCGAATGCTTCTTTGATATGCTCGAAGCTCCTCTTTCCTTCCTTGGTCCAACTGAATGGCATGTTTTTCTTCAACATAGAAGTGAGAGGTTGCAGCAAGGCTGTGATATTTGGTATAAACCTCCTTACAAAATTTATTCTCCCAAGAAAGCTTTGCAAGGATTTCTTATGGGATGGTAATGGCAATTCAAGAATTGCAGAAACTCTTTCAGGATCGATTGAAATACCTTTCTTTGAGACAATGTGTCCCAGCAATTTGCCTTCATGCACCAAAAAGATACACTTTTTCAGATTGAGAGACACTCTGAACTCTCTGCACCTTTGAAAAATGTGTTTCAAGTGATCCAAGTGTTCATTAGCATTTTTTGAAAAAATAGTTATATCATCTAAATATACTAGAACAAATTTGTTCATAAGGCCGTGAAAGGCCATATCCATAGCACGCTGGAACGTTGCTCCAACATTTGATAAACCAAAAGGCATCTTCTTGTATGCCATCGTGTCCCACTTGGTTGTGAACGATGTTTTAAACTGATCCTCTTGCTTAACCAGAATCTGATTATAACCTGAGTAGCCATCTAACAGGGAAAATCTGTCAGAACCAGAAACTACTTGTAAAATTTGCTCCATAGAAGGGAGTGGGTAATGGTCTTTCAAAGACGCTCTATTCAGATCTCGGAAATCGTTGCAAAGTCTGATTTCTCCACTCTTCTTCCTGACTAGAATTAAATTCGACACCCAAGAGGTGTGCTTGATAGGAAAAATGATACTGCTTTCAACTAGCTTGTTCAGCTCAACCTTCATGAGGTGTTCCAACTTAGGATTAAGTGGTCTTTGCTTCTGCCTTACTGGTTTTGCATTGGGCTCAAGCTCGATGGTATGATGTGCTAAATCAGGGTTAAAACCTCTTAAATCTTTGTATTCCCAAGCAAAAACATCACTATATTTTTGACATAACAGAATGAAAGCTTGTTGTTCCTCTTGACTGCATACCTTACCCAGCTTGAGAAGCTTGCCTTTGAAAATTTCAATAGCTGAATAATGTTCTTCTTTAACTGTTAAGTTGCATTTGTCCTTCTGAACTTGATCATCTAAATTAAAGACAGATTCTAATGTCACCAAACCTTTCGACAGCTTATTGGTCTTTAATTGTATGATCTGGTCTTCATATTGCTGCTGCCACTTTTGTTGATTTCCATCTGCGAACTCAACTTCAGCAATGAGAAAATTCACGATTTGCTCATCACTGTCAAAAACCTACCAGCTCACGTTATTGTCAGGTACAGAAGGTCTAACCACTATCTTCACATACTGACGTGCTTCTATTTTATGAATCTCTTTGGGAATATCAAACTGGGCTCCTATGGCAGCGAGCCTGTCAGCATGCTTATTTTGATTTCGAGGAATCGACAAGATATTAAAAGCATTTAAATCTTCCATCAAATCCCATACACAGTGCTTGTATTTCTTAAGTAAATCATTTTTTGTAGCATTTAAATTTCTAACCTGATTCACAATCAACTCTGAATCTCCATAAACTTGCAAGCATGTAATACCTCACTTGCGGGCCCACTCAAGGCCATGTACCAATGCTTCATACTCAACTATATTATTTGAACAGCTGAAAGCAAATCTGTAGGCTGAAAAATACTTATCTCCTTCGGGCGATATCATAGCTCCACCTCCGGCACCAACACTACTCCTTGAAC
Source organism: Sequoia sempervirens (assembly GCA_007258455.2). Lineage (NCBI taxonomy): Eukaryota > Viridiplantae > Streptophyta > Pinopsida > Cupressales > Cupressaceae > Sequoia > Sequoia sempervirens. The sequence continues at coordinate 9,568,841 of VDFB02000008.1, forward strand.
CATCGAAATAAAGTTTCCACAACTCACTATCTTTTCTTGTAGACGGTCCATCCTCTTTGCAAAGATTAGGCATGTTGCAATCAGACTCGTGAATCATATAAACTCCTAAACCTACCTCATCTGTGTTCTGGAATGGATCAAGCTCGTGATCTTCGGCTGCCCATTCATCAAGACTGATGTAGTCTCCCTGGTTGCCACAGTCTGAGGTCATAGTTTGCTCCTCCATTGCAGAGGTGGCGTAGAGATTAGCGTTTATGGGGTTTGGGGAGTATGGTTCGATATGGTCTTTGGCGAGAGGCTCGGACTTAATGGTCACTTTCGTACCATATCTTGTTCTAAAAAATAGATGAGACCAATCGGAAGACAAAAACCCACCCAACTTGGCTATAAAATCTTGTAATAAACAAATGGCGAAGTGCGGCGGTAAGTCAATAACATGAATATCTTAGTGAATAGTGAAACTCGGGGATGCATGCAAGGTAAGAGCTAAATTTCTTATTATGACAGCAGTCTTAATAGCAGACCCATCTAATTGCACTACGCCTTTCTGAGGGTTAGGCTCATAAACAAGACCTAATTTTTCGGCTAAACTTTTAGGCATGACTGAACTACTGGCCCCAGAGTCAACCATACAATTATGCATAATTTTATCACCTATGATCAGACTTAAGTAAAACGGAGGGTGTTTTACCTCTTTTGCCTTCTGCCCACTTTTCTCCTCCAAGTTATTAGCCAACACAACCTTCACAACTCCTTGATTGGTGTTGTCAGAAATAGACAATTCAGCTAATGCATCCTATAGTAAGCTTTTTTGTCCTGGAAGCTGCAGAGCGTCTAATATCGACATATTGACAATAGTTTTCTTAAGATGTTCAATGATATTGAAGGATGAAACATTTACCTTCTGCTAGTTTTTTGTAACAGTAGCTTCATTCTGCTTCTGCACAGGCTGAGAATGCATTTTTGACAACTCCTTGTTAGGTATTTCATGCCCCCTTTGTAGAATCTACATTTTAGGCTGAGTGGCAGCATTAACTTTTGATGAAACAAGCTGAGTACTAACAGTAGGCTGGTGTTGTGCACTTCCAGCTTGCTGTCCTAGATCCATAGCTCATTTTTTAGACCTGGTATTAGCCGAAATAGGAGAATCTTGACGGTCTTGGCCATTCACGCCACATAATTTGGAGCTTTTCCAGTTCGGCAAGGCGACTTGTAAATTATCTTGTTGTTCTTGATTCTGATCTACAACATGTTCTGAAGTAGCATATATATTCTGCACCATTAAAGCTTGATTCCTCACTCCGTTGGCGCAAGCCGATTGGTTGTGGGGTTGATTGCATGGGTAGCACCAGTCACAATCTTGAGCGACATTTTTTTGCGGCACAAGCTCTTTTGACGTGCTGGCTATGTTAGGATTGTATGGATGGAATGGTCGAGGGTTAAAATTCCTTCTTCTGGCTTGATAATCACCTTGGAAAGCAGGCCTATTTTGTTGGTTTTGTTGATATGGGGCTTGATAAGGCTTATGTTCTTGGCCAATGTGCTTCTTAATAGTCACAAGGTCATTCCCGACGGTCTTTAATATGTTTTTTAGCTCCTACATTTCAGGATTTGAGGCTGGGGCAGCGACTTCTTGGACTGTACTATGATATCCTATTGTTGGAACTGGCGGGACAATAGCTAAAGGAGGTACAGCAGTAGGAATAGGCAGCTGTATTTCTGGAAACAAGGGCATGGGGGGTCTAGGAGCTATATCTCCAGCTTGAATAAGGCAATTTTCAACATTAATAGCAATGTTGTAGGCATTTGGAAGCGTTAAACCACCCATAGACTGAGTCATGATAGCAATCTTACTATTCAAAGTCTTTAGATAAAACAAAAATGCATGTGTCAGTAAGGGTTTTACCACTGCCGGGATTCTATCCCAAGTCCTCTGGAATCTGTAGTTGAAATCCACCAAGTGTTCGTGTGGCGCCCTTTGAATGGTACTCAACTGCTCTAACAAAGATAAGTTGTCAGATTTATCCGCAAAGTGCTGGTATAGACCACTACCTAGAGCATCCCATGTTCTGATTGAATTTATAGTGAGACCTCTAAACCACTGTAGCACTTTGCCCTTGAGTGAAGCAGCTAGCAGCCTTAGAGCAATGTTCTCTTGAGTAATATTATGTACTGAACATAATGTGGCTACGTCACGGATGTGTTCAACTGGTGTGGTGTAGTCTTCTCCGGTGAAATATGGTAGTCCTCGAAGTGCTGCAACCGGAATATCATCATGCTGGGCAATATCTAATGGACTGCCTCCATTAAAGGGTGCGAACGGATGCTGCCTCAGTGGTGTTGCCATTGGTGGTACTTGCGAGATTGGTACTGGTACACCTAGTGACAGAACTAGAGCACCAAAACCGGGAGGCGTCGACTTCGATCTTGTAGGGGCTTCAAAAAGTCTTCTTGTTGTCCTGCCTCTCCTTCATGATGGGGACAGCTCCTGATACTTGAATGGTTTTGAACTTGATCTTGTTTGAATATTTCTCATGCACGGGCTATACTAGCATGTAGAAAATAGAACCGGAGTCGCCAGGTATATAGATAGCCTCAAGAAGGCTGGAAAAGATTTGTTGCATATACCAAACAGCAAACTGAAAAATTAAAATTCTCTGAAAGTTACTTTTAGATGTCCCATTGGGTGTGCCAAAAACTATTATCAATAGTTTTGCACCATGCTAAATGCAGTATTCAGCAAACTACTGAAACATGGAAACCTCTTTCAGATGTGGGTGATCTTATGTGAAAGAGGAATCTCTAGAGTGAGTTGGTTCTCCGAATGATGAATTCTATTCTAAAACAGCTTCTAAGGAAAGGGATAAAGAATAAATGAACATAAAAACCTATTTCTAAAAGATGATTCACCAAAATTATAAGAATTCAGACCTAACCACTCATAACAACTTCTCTATTGTAGTAATCCTCACAATCTCATTGGCACATACCCCATCAGTGATTTGCATGAAGATCTGGAAAACAAATACAATATGCAACCTGAAACATGTAATTCTGAAACACAACCTATAACACCAAGACATAAAAGGATTCCAATTTGAAAACACAAGTATATCAGATTGCCACTACAAAATTTGAGACAGAAAATAAGAAGGAGAAATATGCTACTCTATTAAAACTAGAAGAGTGTCAATCTGTCCAAACTGAGTATAAAAAGGTTTACAAGCTCCCAAAATGAGTAAGGGCAAGAAACTCTGATCTCAACCCCTGAGACTGGAGAGTTGAAAGACTAAATCTATCAAAAGAACTCCCAAGGAAACCCTAATCCGAGCTCAGAAAAAGCTCAAGGAAGAAAAGGCTTCAAACAACTCAAAAAACTGCTTAAAAGCAGAAAAAAGCACAATGCTTTTATGATGAACCTGTCAAGCCTCTAAAAATAGGCTAAATCTGCTTTAAAAGCACAAAAACACCTTATCTCTCCAAAACAAGTCTAAAATCCGACCAAGAGGAAAATTTAGTCAAAGATCTGCTAAAAATAGCAAGAAAACATAAAGCAATTTATAAAATATCGCTTTTATGCTTTTGCTTTTACAAGATGCAGATTTTTGCAATTGTCTATTTTTGCAACTCAAAGTTCAAAAATATTTTGCAAAAATAAAACTGCTTATCCCTCCATTACAATAATTGATTTTTCCTCAAAAATCATAAAAACACATTACATAATCTTCCTCTTAACAAAAATTCTCATTGATTTCAAACAAAACCAATTAAAATGAGAAACCCTAAAAATATGGCACTAAGCATAAGGCATTCATAAATCTTATCTCATTGCCTCTTCATTTAAAACAATAACATTAAGATGCTCAAGTCTCCAACTCATTTTTCCTAAGGCACATGATAACTTTAGCTCAAATCCTAAAGTCCCTAGATACAACCCTAGGCATAAGAAATTCGGCCTCTAAACATATTAAACTTAGATTTTGGAAAACATAAGTCATAAACTTAAAATTTCGACCCCACCTTGGATTTTGACATATGCTCAAAACCGAACATTCTGGATGATGATGATATTCGAATTAGGCATGAGGAAATAGGGTCAAACCCTAATTATCATTCATTTCACCCGTGACTTGAGAAGAGAGGAACTTTGTCTGAAAGAAATCTGCCACCATGATGGTGTCGAATTCGAGCTCGTGTGCTTCAGTAACCCACTTCATGCTTCAAATAACTAAGTTTCCTTTAGTGGGTGAGCCTCCTTACATGGAAAAATAGCTCTTCTACTTCATTATTTCGAATATCAAAACCCCCAAGGGCGCGGCCTATTCATTTCTGACTTTCACTTACCTTGATTTCTCCATGCTATCATGAGTTCGAGCTCTACCTCTATTGTCCACTCCATGAAAGCTTCTACTTGTGCTCTAGTTCTTTACTGTGCAGAGGTAAGCTTTGTGTTCTTAGACTTTATGGCTTCGTATTCTGCTCATTTCGGCCTCAAAGTCGTGGCTAACACACTCTAATGTCATCACTTCTCTTCTTTTCTGTGTTCACATCTATCATTGTAGCACTCTATTCTTCTGTGAGAGCTTGGCCATTACTTGAGAACTCGAACCCCTGCATTTGGAAGCCGTCTGCAACTTTAGCTGCGGCTAGAAGCTCCATCAAAAATACGAACCGGTAACTCTCTTTGTTCTGTAGAAACCCTAAAAAGCTCTCCTTACTTCATGAACCTCTGGCCATGTTCAGGTCATGCCAAAAGAGCACTATAAGAAACAAACTCTTGACTTTCGGGCTTGACCCAAAACATAAAACTTACTATTATGTCTTTTTGATACTACTTCTGCACATGGGTATTTCAGTGGCTATCCTCTTTTGCATCTTGAAGCCGAACTAAAGATGGGTACTCAAAATTTTTAAAAGAAACTGCATTTTCTGTATTGTATGAATAAACCCACATGTGGGTATTAAAAATTGGAAACTGAACTGCATTTTTCTTCTTTCTTGAGCTCAATATATCACAGAATTCTGCATACTTGTAGTCGTACTGCTTTTCCCCCCTGTCTCTTTTGTGGCTATTATGAAAATCATATGAGAATTGAATTCCTTCTACTTTGAGGCTCGAATCAATACAAAGATTTGCATATTTTGTATTTAAACTGTCGTTTAAAATAAAACCCATATGGGTATTGTAGATTATTGCATTTTCTGTCCTTCTGAAGCTCGACCATCAGTTTGAGAGCTTGTGTCTTGTCGAAACCTCATGCTTTCACTCCTGTCGCCAAGACATACTACTTCGAGGAGACCTCTTGTAGAGAGCCTGTGTCTTGCCGAAACTCTTCATGCTTCCTAGTCGCCAAGATAATGTGTTTTCGGGGAGACCTCTTGTAGATAAAAAGGCTATACCGAAAATCTTTATTATTGTTCTTTCTGCACTTTTGAAACAGAATTCACATGTGGGTATCTAAAATTAGAAACTGTAAACTCATTTATGGATATAAACTCTACCCAGAACCGAAACCTTATCTTGAACTTCTGAAACAAAATACTATCATGGGTTTGGAGATTTTCAAAACAAAAGCATATATTCTTAATTTCTGACAAAACTCGACCTCCCATACTTGCTTGAAATGGTGCTCAAACTATATATTTGCTTGCGTTTCCTCTAGGATTTTGGCTCAAAAAACCAGTGATATTTTGCATCTACTTCCTAAACAAAAGATGCCTTGGATATTTGTCTTTATTTTAACCTCCCTACATTCTGTGTGTGTCAAAATAAACCAACTCATTGTATCACTGTTGCTATTTTAAAAAATGCCTTTAGAAATATACAAGAACATGATGAAACAACAAGAATTTGTGTGCTTGTTTATATTCATTGGCCCATATTACTAGGCATTCCGTTTTGACATTTTCTGTAGCCCTCTTTGACAGTTATAACACCTGAGCTCAAATTACAGAACTGTCATCGACATAGAACTATAGACTAACCTTAAAATGAAAATCCAATACTCATTCTGAGAGTATTCTCCAGGTACTAAGAATCTGAAAGATCTGTCTTGAATGCACATTCTGGAACCTCATATACATATGAAGCTCAAAACTAAAAATTCCATTATGGTCCCCTATTGCATTTTGTGCTCATCCTGTAGATATGATAGAAACTTTACCTCACTGTTTTGTCAAGACCTTGACTGAGTAATCTGAAAACGATCATAATCCTGCACATTTGTTGTATCTAATTCATGGCTTGACCGATTACAAGTGATGTCTTACTTGACACTTGTATCTCGCTGAAAACAAAATGAAAGTATATCACATTTGATTGATGTCCTCTACTAATCATAGATACACGAACCCATCTGAGGCACCATCCAACCAGAATGAATTCACCGTCCTTGTTGTATCTCTTGATAACTATTACTAAACTTTAACACAGCAGCTTTCATTTTCTTTATTTGAATTCTGTAGAGGCTTTACCTTTTGTTCTTGGACTGCAACATTGCATTAGTACAAACCTCCTTTACTCACTGGTTCATATCTAACTGGTAACTCAGAATCATTTAATACTCAAATGCACTGTCTGTGTCTGTTCTTATGAGCAACATGGTACTCTTCATGCATTTTTATATTTCACTGCACAACCTGCTCTCAGAAACTGTTCTCTTTGATGATGAAAATTAGAACAAAAACATTAAGGTATATGTATGCCTGTTCACTATCCAAGAGAGAAATAATGAATTGAAACTCACATGACATATGGTTATAATCAGCATAGAAAATGAAGTAATTCAGCAATTTCTGATGCAAATGCAGTCTGTTAAATTCCTTAAGTGAACTAAACTCATTGTTCCCCTGTAGCCTTCAGAAAGAAATGTTTATCATTATGAATGCACAGTTGGTTTCATTACTTGATGGATAACTCTTTTTTACTCTTTCAGTTGTATTTCATTTTGTTTGATGTATATGATGAAATATCTTTCAAAAACAGCCCATTTAATACATAGGGCAGCATGTCGGGCTCTACCCTTGTGGGAGCCTATTTTACTCCACATGCTTGGTCTTCAAACAATGTTCAGCTTCATGACTTTACCTATACCTGCACAAGGAAACAAACAGTGTTAGCATAAAAAATAGAACATGTTGATTATGATGTTGATACTTCTCCTTCAGCTCACTTCTTTCATACTGCATTTGATTGATTGTTTCAATGCATTGCTAATAGTATGTTGTACTATTGTCGGTGCATCATATAGGTTACATCATAGTCGGAGCCACTGACACCCCTCTTTTCCTCTTACAGGTCGATGAAGCTCGAGATGACGAGGTGCACCATTCAACATCAAGCGTCGATAATCAGGCAATGATGACTATGTTGCCACTTATGTGTTTTTCCTTTTGCATCTTCAGTAGTGCAACGTGTTATTAGAAATGTGTTGTCACAGTCACAGTTACATCCACGGCTTGTGTGGATCTTTGATTTCAATTCTGCTTTTCAGTTGAAAAGAAAATGCATTTTATGCAATGTTGTAATACTATTCTGATTGTGAAATCAAATGAAGCCTTGTAAAAATATGAGTTCTTTTTTGAAATGAATAAAAACATCTGAAATGCTATTTTGCACATGTACTCAATTCTGTTTTTCTTTTAAATCTGCAACTTCTGAATGGCACTCTGCAACTCCACCTCACTAAAATGCATAACTGATATTCAATGCATAATGATAATGATGCGAAACAGCATTCGAACATGACACTGCAATTCCACTTAATGTTAAATAAAAGTCAGCCAGCTCCTCCATTTGAGCTGAGGTGAAAAATATGTAACAGTATGTAAATTCAAGAAGGCACTATATGGATTGAAGCAAGCTCCCAAAGCTTGGTATGCAAGATTAGATAGGTATTATTACAAGGATTCAGTAAAGGCACCATAGATAGTAATCTTTACTTCAAAATTGAGGAAGATAAAATATTGATAGTATTTGTATATGTGGATGATATTATCTTTGGAGGAAATGAAGCTATATGTAAGAAATTTTTTGAAGAGATGTAGAAAGAATATGAAATGTCAATGTTTGGGGAGATGAATTTATTCCTTGGACTACAAATCAATCAAATAGATAAAGGGATTTTCATTTCATAGTCTAAGTATGTCAAAGAGATGTTGAATAAGTTTGGAATGGATGACTCCAAATCGGTATGCACTCCTATGGTGACTGGCTATAAATTGAGAAAAGATGATGATTCATCTAAGGTTGGTCAAAGCAAATATAGATCTATTATTGGTGGATTGCTATAACTAACTGCTACTAGACCGGCTATCATGCATGTAGTTTGTCTTATGGATAGATTTTAAGAAGATCCTAAAGAAACACATGTTGCAACAATGAAGAGGATATTTATATATTTAAGAGGCACTCTGGATTATAGCTTGTGGTATCCTAAGGATATTGATTTCACATTAAGTGCTCATACAGATGCAGATTGAGTTGGTTGTGTTGATGAAATAAAAAGTATTAGTGGTGGTGCATTCTTTCTTGGATGTAGATTGGTGTCATGGTTGAGTAAGAAGTAGGATTCAGTTTCTTTATCTATTGTAGAGGTTGAGTATATTGTAGTGGCATCATGTTGTACACAAGTTTTCTGGATGATACAGACATTGAAGGATACTAGAGTTATATATGATGATCCTATTTCTATCTTTTGTGACAATACAAGTGCAATTAAAATTTTAAAGAATCCAGTGATGCATTCAAGGACAAAGCATATATAAATTAGGTATCACTTTTTGAGAGAGAAGGTTATGGAGAATGAAGTGAAGCTTGAGTATGTTCCTACAAAGGATCATATTGCTTATATATTTACTAAGGCTCTTCCTAGGGACACTTTTGAGTATCTTCGAGAGAAGTTGGGGGTTATTACCCCTCCGTCATTGAACTAAATGCATATGGAGATGCATTAGTCCAATGGATCCATAGATCTATCTCTTTTTTGAACTGATGTTGGTGGCTACCTAGCAGGGGGAGTAGGTAGTGTCATGTGTTGTCATTGAGTTTCTAAATCATTTGGGTATACTCCTAAGGGGGAGTATACAAATCAGGTAAGTTGGTTTAGTTTCAAAGGGGGAGAACAATGCAAAACTTTTATCCTTTTCTATTGATTTCAAAGGGGAGAGAAATTATTATGTGAAAAATATTATCTACTTAGGAGGAGTGAGTGCGGGAATGTTGTGTAGGCTATCTAATTTGAAAAAAAAGAGGAAAGTGTGTATGTTGTCTTTGATTGTTTTTCATATCTTGTGTTTCCATCAATGAAAAAGGGGGAGATTGTTGCAAGTATGAAGGTGTCATCATTGATGTCAACAGGGTGTCTACTACCTAGTGTTGTCATTGATGTCAATTGTGTGTGAAGAAAGTTGTTGCATGATGAAGTTGTCGAGGATATTGAGCAAATTGTGAAAAAAAAGGAAAATAGGTTGTCTCAAGTTGTGCATGTGTAGTTGAGATATTGAGGAAGTGTTGTGAGTACATGGAGTTATATTTTTTTTGTAGTATCTGAAGATGATTTGGAATGATGTAATAAGTTGAGGTGATGTCTTTGGTACTTGACCTTTCCAAGTGATTTTGAGAAAATTTGATAAACAAAGTAAACTAGGTTGTGCAAGTGTTCATAGTGTGCTCTGATATTGTGCTCTGTGTTTCTTCTATATTGATCCTATACCTGTGTGGAACTGATATATTTTTTATTATTGTCAAAGGTTGATATATTAAGAATTTTAGTTTCTGGATCATTGTACAGAGCCAGATATTTTCACCAGTGTGTGAACCAATTTTTGTAAGGAAAGCTTAGGTGCAGAACAAAATCTCCTAACGTCAAAACCTTAGGGAAGAATGTAGAGGTGACTTTAAATTTTACAATTACAATTCAATTAAGATACTCATCAAAGAAATAACAGAAACAAAGAAATGAACATACACAATTTGGACACCAGATTTAGGTAGGAAAACCCTTACGGGAGAAAAACCCACCACACCAAGAAAAACCTCTTTGTATTACAGTAAAAAAAATTACATACAGAGTTTAGACTTAACTTTCTGATGTCAATTTACAACAACAACATTTCCTTGATCAACCTTGTACAGAACATCCCAGTTACAATGCTCTCATAATTGAATTCATACACACTGATCAAATTGTGTTCAATCTAACACAACCCTTTCGTTCTCTCGAACTGTTCATCATCATCTGCCATTGCCAAAGCATAATCATTTTCCTCACAGTCTGTTCATCTCCCTCACAGGAATGGTCACAACAGTCCAACTGCTAGCGGTTTACATTTTGCTTCTCTAATTGGTCAAAAACAAACCACATAGGATAGTCATTTGGTCAAGGCGTTGAAACTGTATCGCATGTCGGTGAGACACTAAGCCGTGTCTCCCTGATGCCACAATGCCTGATCACATAACCATCGGCGAGACAAGTGCTATAGGCAAGATCTCATACCGAAAACATACTCATCCATGAGACAAACAATATCACTTATACTTCACACTAATGTTCAACTCATGTAGCTCTATTGGCGATACCATCACTATCGGCGAGACATCATACCGAATATAGAATAGTCAGAGATACCACCGCTATCGACAGGAGGTCATATCGAATGTCCTCCTGTCGGTGAGACTAACAGTATCGGAAAGAACTCATATTGAACATAGACTGTTAGCAAGAGAAACGTTATTGCCAAGAGTTCATACCGAATACACAACTGTCGGCAAGAGAAACATCCATCGGTTAGACTCTTATCGAGCCTTCATGTCACCCCAAAGACATTATTATGTAAGACCATCGACGAGACTAACACTGTCGGAATGAGTCATTCTGAAAGTTCATATCTCTCCCCGATGCCACTCGTCACCAAGAGTCTCCCCGATATCCAATAGAAACCAAACCGTCGGCAAGACAGAATCAAAGTCTCGGTGACTCGAGCACTTCAAATTATTAGAATACAGTTGCTAGTCGGTAAGACTTCCAGAGGATCTCGCCGACTTTTCTCTTTCAGGAGTTTACATGCCAGTAAGATTGAGGCACGTTTTTCAACAATTTTTCAATGATTTTTTCTATGGGATGGGAGAAATGTATTTGCTCCATGTTTCTTCATTGTTTGGCTTCAGGTTGTGCAGATTTGGGAAGTTTCTTATAATGTTTCTATCTTTTAGATCTCAAGGTTTCACTTGATTTGGTGCAATACATAGTGGTTTTCATTAGTTAGTGTGCAAATAAGGTTTACCAGTTGTTCTAAGTTGAAGTATTTGTACGATACAATCTTGGATGAAGTGTTTGATGAATCTTAAGTAGTTTAAGGTTTGTTCTAGATCGTGTTCAAGTGAATTTTGTTGTCCAGAAGTTTCAGATTGATTTAAGGAAGTGTGTACTTAATTTCTTATGGTGTTTAGCATGGGTGTTGGTCTATCTTGTGTCAACACTACATGCGAGAGTGTGTTGAGGTGTGTTTGGATCTATTTGGGTCCTCATTAAGGATTTATGTAGGTCACCTTCATTCCTATCTAATATCTATTTATTAAGGACATGTAAAGATGACCTAATGTTTATCACACATCTTGAATGAAATTTTCTCATCATCAATATCATTATCACTTAATATCACTGCATTTCACATCAATTGCATCGAAAACCCTAATTTCCTCTATTAATTGAATAATAATACGTTATTTAATTAATTCACTTTTTCATCATTTTTTACTAATTAAATAAATTTTATTTATTTAATAAATTCCTAATCTAACTTTATTCCTCCTAATTAATTAAATAATATCAATTATTTAATTATGTTGCTAATTCACTTTATTCCCCTAAATCAATTAAATTATTAAAACTTAATAGTTTAATTAAATCACTTTCCCCTAGGGGCGAGGGGCCTAGCTCGATTGGCTAAAGCATCATGTTGCAGGGAAGAGGTCACGAGGTCTAGTCTCCCACCAAACCTGTGGTATTAGAGGGCATGTCACATTAGCGCCACTGGTCTCATGAAATTTTTTTACCAAGCACACTATAGTTTATAGGGGGATGAATACCCGGCCGATTTCTGCAATCTACAAAAAAAAATCACTTTCCCCTAAACTTGAGTAATTAAACAAATTATTCAAAACATCATCAAAAGGGTCAAACAAACAAATACAACTTTTTTGGAAAAATTCAAACATGATTTACACGCTAAATTAAATCAATTAATAAATTATCCTATGATTGAGAAAATTACAATCCCTGATTGCTCACTCTATTTTCTGAATGATCCATCTATTTCCTGACTGATTCATCTATTCTTCAATCCCACTGAAGGCTCAATATGATTTCCTCAATTCCATAGATTATTCAATCTATTTTCTCAATTCCACTGAACCCTCAAATTGATTTCTTCAATTACACCAAATACATAATAAAAATCCATTGATTATTCTCATCTAATTCCTCTCAATGGTTTTGAAAGGTTGATCAAGATATTCTACTACACGATCTCGAGCATTCATTTCGAAACACAAAATATAAATAACAATCATCTTCTTCCTCAAAAATGATCGGAGAATCAACATATTTTTCACAACAAAGGAATGCCAAAATCACAATTGATCTTTTGACAAGCTTTACACACATCTTCAATCAATCAACACACGCACAACTTTGAAGCTTTTTCTACACACAAATGGAGGCTTCACATTGATACAACGAATGATCCAACATCTTTGTGAATACACTTCGACACAGGATGGATAAATTTATAGTGTATTGAATTCATTGTTCTTGTTTTGTTTCAATTACGTGCTTGAATTTATTGTTCTTGTATTGTTCATTCATGAGTAATGGGCATGAATCATGATCTTTTTTTTGAATTAGATTAGTTTCAATTCATTCATATTTGATCTTATTGCACACCTTGATTTATCACTTACACATTCTGGAAGCTCGGTGGGACCTCGGTCCTTAACATTAACATTTGTATGAGTTTTTGAACAGTTGTAGGTTCCAGAAGTGCAATCAAATTTTTTTCACGCAGAAGCTACAGGAAACTCATTCGATTGATTTTTCATTTCGGTTGCACTTGCCCATTTTCGGCCACTTTTTCCAAAATAATAGGGGTGCTCTTGTACTTTTTAGCTACTTCTACTCAAATAATAGAGGCCGCTTCTTTTTTTTTTAGCCGCAGTTGCTTCTAAAAAAGCCGCTTTTGCTTAAAATTTTGCTTTTTCCCTATTACTTTTTTATTCAAAATCTAAGAAGATGTTTTTATTTTTCTGATGCTAACAGATGTTTTTTGGTGATTTTTTTGTTTTCTAACTTCATTTATGCAGCTCTTGCAAGATATGGAACACGTTACATTAAAAACAACTAACACATTTATTTGCAGAGAAGGCAAACAGTCGAAGTTTTAAAAAAAATTCAAAAGCTTTCATAGTTAGGATTTTTTTTTAATTTGGTGTATAAAATGAATCCTACAAATCACATGCTTTCAATTGGTGCTTAAAAAGAATCTTTCAAAAGCTTTCTAGCTTAGGAAAACTTCTCAATTGATGCTTAAAAATAACTTTTAGAAGCTTTCTAGCTTAGGAAAACTTCTCAATTGGTGCTTAAAAAGAACATTCAGAAGCTTTCTAGCTTAGGAAAACTTCTCAATTGGTGCTTAAAAATATTTTTTAGAAGCTTTCTAGCTTAGAATTTTTTTGATTTTGGTACATAAAATGAACCCCACAAATCCACATGCCTTCAATTTGGTGCTCTAAAAAAAAAAAATTTCAAATCTTTCTAGATTAGAACAAACAATTCTTTTTGGTCCTCTAAAAGAAAATGCTTGTCTTTTTTACCAACACTTTCAATATGTTGACAAACAAGTGATTTCCTTTTGTTGACCAATTAAGAAAAAAGGCTTTAGAAACACTTCAATTGGTGATTAAAATTGGACAAATCAATTTTTTGACTTGCACATTACTATCTATATTGCTTGATATCTCAAACACTTCAATTTTGGTGCAACATCAAAAAATGATTTGCTAGTCTCTTTTACACTTTATTTGGTTGGATAGTGCCGCTCTCGAGGCTTAAAAAGAACATTGCAATGAGTTGTACACTGTGTATTCCATGTTTGGAAAACTAGGTGTTTGTCCTCTCCCCTCATGCCTTTTGGCGATCTTGGGTGACAAAAAGCATCTTGAGTTTCACACATTATTTTCATTTCAAAGCATTACCTTTAGAGGGCTTGCCTCCTGATTTGTGAGAGGGAACAACCCAAGCGGTACTTTTATTTTGGTCTGCTATAGAAATAATTGTGGGTGTGAAAAAATTCATCAACCACCTGGTGTAGATGTTCTATACCAACGAAAGTCTCCCTTAATATCCATGAGATGTGTAAAAACCCTTTCTAATGGCTAGGAGACCTCTTAAATGAGTGAATCAATGCATGTATAGACACCATATTATCCTGAAACATTGATTAAGAACCAATGTTGTAGAAGCCACCCCTTTTAGCCAAAAACAATCTTTGAAGTGGTGCATCAAAACTTTGATTATGAGAAGTTACTTACCAAGTCTAAATTATGGTTGAGCTTAAAACACTCTCCATTCATTGCATGTAAAATCATCCCTTCGGGGCATGAGGTAAGCCCACCTAAAAGAAAGTTTTTATCCCTAGGGTGTAAATTGTCTTCACGAAATTTTCAAATCTCTTAGTTACTTTGAAACATCAAGCATTGTGCTTGAACTAAAATGGATGCATCAAAACAAGCATTAAACATGGTTATCAAACTTCAAACACTTTTGACTTAGTGTGAATCCTTTGAAAAGATCCCTATATTTTCACTCCTTAAGGATATCTTAAAACAATATCCCTAAAGGTTTCCAAATATTTAGGCTCATTGGAAACTATGACTTTAGCATTTCGACTTCCACAAACTTTAAGCTTTTGTGGAAGGAAACGTGCTTAAAGTTATAAACATCTAGGGTCAAATATTTTTTATTGTTGTGTTGCATGATATCACTTTCCAAATCTCAAATCAAATCAAATGAAGTTATTCAAAACTACAAATTTATCCAAGTTTTTTCCATCACAAAAATTGGGAAACAAATATGCACAAAATACCTCTACTATTGTTGTTTCTACCACACTTGACTTAAAACTAGTCGCAGTTGACCTAAAATAGCTTATTTTTTCTCTCTGCCTTATGACAGTCGCTGGTAAAAACATGTCGCTTTTGCAAATCTTAACGCAATTGACATAAACTAGCTGTAGTTGAAAAAAATCTTACCGCAGTTGACTAAAAACTTGTTGCTTTTGACCAAGAAGGCCACTTTTTCCTGCGCAAATTCACTTGTCAACAAAATTACACAAAGAGGCCACTTTTGAGGAAACTGGCCATAGTTTCTTTTTTGATTTGGCTGCAGTTGATCATAATCTAGCCACTTTTGACAAAAATTGTTGCTTTTGCTCCAAACTTACCTTTTTTGCTCTATTTTTTTGGTGAAAATCAGAAACCCAATCCGAAATTGGTTACAAATATTTTGAAGAACGAAATAGTTAGACTCCGAAAACATGTCATAATTTACATCACTCCATCATCCGTTTTGCAAAATCAAACACCTCATCCTACTTTTATAAATGCAAAATTAAAACAAACAAATTGGATCATTTCTTCACTCAAACTTCTAAGATTGGCATTTGCTTGAACCTCAAGGCTAGTTCAACTAAATTTCCCACAACATATCCTCTAGAAAAAGACGTGAAATATCGATCCAAGTATTTCAACATTTTGAGTTCCAAAAATAGCGTCATCCCAAAACATCACTCAAACTTTAGGGTCTTGAGTATCACAAAAATCATATCAAAACACCAACACTTTAATCATTTCACTTTATGACCATTTCGCATCCAATTGCTCCAGTTCAATAACCAAACCTTATGACACCTATCATACAACCAAGCCTCACACAAGTCTAAGGTGAACAAATAGATAACACTAGTAGTTTGAGGAGCTTCATATTTGAGTAAAATGAAACACCAACCTAGTGGAGAAACACATCAAACATCCTAGATAAAGAAGAATGGAAGGAAAATATTACACTCAAAAGGCCCATATTACCACCTCTCTCATGGCAATAGACACCATTCTTCAAAAATAAAAAAATCCCAAAACATCCACAAAAGATATAAAATCCCAAAACAAAGCATTAGTTCATCCCTGTAAGAGAGGGGGACCAACCACGTTCAAGGCCCTAGGTCATAGAGGGCCAAGAGAGGAAGACTGCCCTAACTTACCTCAACTTAACAAGATGTTGGGGAATGTAGAATGAGAATGATGAGGAATATAAAGTCCTTCAATCACCCTATAGACCCGAAATGCAAGATGGGGCTAGGTGAGCTAGTTTTTGGGTTCAACACTATGCCTCTAGAAGCCCTCTGCCTGAGGATGGAAGCACGGTCTTGGGATGACAGCACGGCGTGCTGCTATCTCTCAAGTGCGTTGGCATCCGTATGACCAGACAACTAAAGAGACAAGGTTGAACCTAAGAAAACTGATCTGATTTAGGATCTAGACTAATTGCATTTGAATGCTTAGTGATTACAACACTTGGTAAAAACTCAATTAAATCTACATTATTGAAATTATGCTTAAAATCAAGGTGATAAAACCAGAATGAGAGAGAAGAGAGAAAGTGCAAATAGAGGTTTGATAACGGAGTTCGCCAAAAACAATGGCTATGTCTCTGGGTCCCTCTCCAAAGAGTAGACTGGTCCAATTATTCATCTAGAAACTCGGTTACAATCTTCAGCATAGCCTCCCCTTGGATTACAAAGAAATCTGAAAATGCACTTCCAAAGTGCGTGGGAACAAACTTCTCCACAAAGCACAAAGTTACAATAAGATTTCTCCAAGGAAGAAAAATTCTAACTCTCCCCTTACAAAAATCACCTCCAAAATTCCTTACACAATAATTAGCTAAAACACCCTTAGCTAAACTCTCACCCATTCACCCCTTTATATACAAAAATATTTTCTCATTATGGTTAAAACCATAATATTCTACAAAACAACCCAATCTCCTCAAAACAATATTTTCCCCCTTAAAATACAACCCTTCAAAATTAATAAAATTTTGTTTTAAACCCTTCTCGGCTATAGTTGTTTTGGGGGTTTGTTATTTTGTTTTTATTTGTTTTCTATCTTAACAAATAATAATTTAAGCCTTATTTAGTTAGGCTTTCAGGCTTAACTAATGAATAAAAAAACCCACACCATATATATGTCAAACAGTTTCAACGACATGTTGGTGGGTCATATTTTTGGCACCCCACAGTTATGGGTTCAACTCCCAGCGGCCTATTTTAATCCACCGTTTACAACCGAATTTTAACAAAATCAAACGCTAGTCCATAATTAGCAAAGCCACTATTTGTGGCGCAACGAACGGGATGTTGGATCGTTTGGTGGAGGTCAGGGGTTCAACCCCCAACCTTTACTTTTTTTAGTAAAATAGGGAGACGATGCCAGAGGAGGTAGACATGGGGTGCCACGTGGCATGCTAATGTTTCTCCATGTGTCATGAGCTGATTCACTAGACACTGACTAGGTGCCAACGTGTCTACTGACTATGCGCTAATGTGGCCGCTAATTGGGACGCTGACGTGGTCACAAAATGATGTGTCCAAACGATGACGTGTCAGGCCATGTGGCACCCAACAATGTGCCACATTGCCTTTTTTCTCTTGCTTGATGACGACACATGTCAACTTGTTATTGGATGAACACTGACTGTGCATTGGTTGACCCTGCTGACTGTACCATGCTGATGTCAGCAAAGTCAACCCAACTTTGACTGCTCATATCTCATGCAAACGAACTCCAATTCACATGAAACGAACGTCGTCAGAAAGCTCTCAACGATCCCTTCATGATGATATTGACTTTGACCAGTTTTGACAACTTTGAATTTTGACCCTTTTTTCTAACCTGGGTCTTTGAGTTGACTGAAGGTTTGACCGAGTGTATCTCAAGCACCGTAGCTCTGATTAACTCCGTTCAAGTTGCGTTGGAGTCAGAATTCCAAATACTTTCTGATGAAGATGTTTCTGGAGAAAAATGAGGAACTTCAAAATTTGACAAAAATCCTCTGGATCAAGCCTCCCCACTGGAGAGCTTTTGGACCTCCAAAAGTGGCATTTATTCATACATCAAGTGAGGACTTTGCCTCCCCACTTGTCCTATATCATTTGTACATATGTAAGCCTAGCTCACAATCACAATGAAGACTGCAACAACATTGTTGAACATAAACATCATTCTATCACTTCCATAAGCATCTACATCAACTGTCATAACCACTAACCAACAAACATTGGCTAGCATCAAGCTGAACAATAATGAAGATATGAAAGAGAATAAATCAACAACATATCGATCTTTCACAACAGAAATATTTTTACCCAAGGGACCATCAATGCTTTCATTCACCATTCCCTCATGTTGTATTGTTGGTGTATCCTGCGACCCCTGACCCTGATTAGCTACTTCAAGTTCATGTCTAGAACCACTTGAACTAATAGACATAAGAGTCAAATATTTACTTGCATTAATTACCCTCTTTAATTTCCCTCTGTTTCCAAAAGAACGATCAGTCTTAATCATGTGAGAATTTTCAATATATTGTATGCCATCTTTAAACAAATGATAATGATTCTTTTCCCTATAGAAAATAGCTTTTCGATCATATAAATAAGGGCTACCCAACACTATCCCATAGATATCCAGTGGAACCACATCAAATTGTACTTCATCCATAAACTTACTAGTGATTGTGAATCTCAAAGTGCATTGTCTTATTACTTGCAATTTATCATTCTCGCAAATCCAGCATAGTGGATAAGGTTTCTTATGCAGTGTAGTTTTCAATCCCAAGTTTCTTACAACATGTTCAGAAATTAAGTTAACTTGAGAACCACTATCTATGAGTGCATCAATTTTAATGTTCTTAGCAACAACCCTTAAATGAAACAACTTGTTCCTTTTCTTATCTTCAAAGACATCATTAACTTTAGAAGTAGAAGCACAACTATCAAAGGAAACACTGGAAATAGGAGCTTTACCTTTCAAACCCATAACTGTTATCTTAGCTTCATCATCAAAATCAGAACCAAGATCCATAATAACATTTGTGGATTTCTCCTTACCTTTTTGTTTCTGATTTTGTTTCTAAGCCCACTTAGGCTTCAATTCAGGATGCAACTTCCAACAGTGATCTTCATCATGACCCTTCCTGTTACAATGAGAGTAAGAAAGTTGGACATCCTTCTTAACTATAGTTGTCTTCTTTCCTTTTCCTATCTATGCAACCTTAGATGATTTCTTTACAGAGTTATCATTATCAAACTTATCAATAAAAGAACCCTTTCCTCTTGACTCTAAATGTGTAGCTTGGACACAAACTTCATCCAAATTACTAGGGTTCAAGACCAAAATAGAATGTTTGAGATATGAGTGAAGACCTCCTATGTACTTTAACAAAGTATCCTAGGTGTACAAAGGTACATTTAATGCAATAGTCTTCTTTCTAAATTCATGGGTGTACTCTTGGATAGTTTGACCTTTCCCTTGTTTAAACACTTTCCAATTCATCATTAATTGCTACATGTGACCTAAGGGATAGAATTGCTTTTTAAGAGAACTAACAAATTTTGTCCAGGTTAAACTGACTCTACCATGCTGTGAAATTTCTGCTCTATTCCTACTCTCCCACCAAGTAAGAGTTGTACCTCCCAACCGAAGAGTAGCTAACTGGATCCTAGAAGCATCATCAAAGAGCCTTTGGACTCTACAATAAACTTCTACTTGTTGAATCTAGTCATCTAGTTTTTCAGCATTTAATTCACCACAATACTTAGGTAGTTCAAATTTAACATCCAATTTAATCTTAGGCTTATTTACACCCTTAAAAGGATTAGCAGAAAGAGAATGTGTAGAAGAAGGAGAAGGGGGAGAAGAGGGAGTAGATGGAGGATATTTTGGGGGTTCATCGCCACCTCCTAGTAGCTTCTTCTTTCCTTTACTGTGTCCATGATCTTCTTGCTTCAATGCATTATCTTCAAGTTTCATGCGTTCTTCCCTTTCTTTGAGAAGCATCTCCAACGCAGCTCTCATTTTCCAAAAGGATCTTCGAAACTCCTGTTCACTGAGTTCTTTGGGTACCTCCATTCCAGACACAGACATTTTCAAAAAAATTATTTGTTTCCCAATCTCAGGATTATATTCCTCAAGCTTTCCTTTTCCCTTCTGAATCCTGGATCTTGTTAGCATTCACAAGAAATCTGCAATACTAGTCACCAAATGCTCTGATACCAAAACTTGATCTGATTTAGGATCTAGACTAATTGCATTTGAATGCTTAGTGATTACAACACTTATTAAGAACTCATAATTAAATGTACATTATTGAAATTATGCTTAAAATCAAGGTGATAAAACCAGAATGAGAGAGAAGAGAGAAAGTGCAAATAGAGGTTTGATAACGGAGTTCACCAAAAACAATGGCTACATCTCTGGGTCCCTCTCCAAAGAGTAGATTGATCCAATTATTCCTCTAGAAACTCGGTTACAATCTTCAGCATAGCCTCCCCTTGGATTACAAAGAAATCTGAAAATGCACTTCCAAAGTGCGTGGGAACAAACTTCTCCACAAAGCACGAAGTTACAATATGATTTCTCCAAGGAAGAAAAATTCTAACTCTCCCCTTACAAAAATCACCTCCAAAATTCCTTACACAATAATTAGCTAAAACACCCTTAGCTAAACTCTCACCCATTCACCCCTTTATATACAAAAATATTTTCTCATTATGGTTAAAACCATAATATTCTACAAAACAACCTAATCTCCTTAAAACAATATTATCCCCCTTAAAATACAACCACCTTTCAAAATTAATAAAAGTTTGTTTTAAACCCTTCTCGACTATAGTTGTTTTGGGGGTTTGTTATTTTGTTTTTATTTGTTTTCTATCTTAACAAATAATAATTTAATCCTTATTTAGTTAGGCTTTCGGGCTTAACTAATGAATAAAAAAAACCCACACCATATATATGTTAAACAGTTTCGACGACATGTTGGTGGGTCATATTTTTGGCACCCTGACGGTTCTGGGTTCAGCTCCCAATGGCCTATTTTAATCCACAGTTTACAACCGAATTTTTAACAAAATCAAATGCTAGTCCATAATTAGCAAAGCTACTATTTGTGGCGCAATGAACGGGATGTTGGATCGTTTGGTGGAGGTTGGGGGTTCAACCCCCAGCCTCTACTTTTTTAGTGAAACAAGGAGACGACGCCAGAGGAGGTAGACATGGGGTGCCACATGGCATGCTGACGTGCCGCCATGTGTCACGAGCTGATTCGATAGATGCTGAATAGGTGTCGGCGTGTCTGCTGACGTGGCCGCAAAATGATGTGTCCAAACGATGACATGTTAGGCCATGTGGCACCCAACGATGCGCCACATGGCCTTTTTTTCTCTTGCTTGATGACGACACATGTCAACTTGTGATTGGACGAATGCTGACTGTGCGTTGACTGACCCTACTAACTATACCATGTTGATGTTAGCAAATTCAACCCAACTTTGACTGCTCATATCTCGTGCAAACAAACTCTGATTCACATGAAATGAACGTCGTCAGAAAGCTCTTGACGAGCCCTTCACGATGATACTGACTTTGACAAGTTTTGACAACTTTGAATTTTGACCCTTTTTTCTAACTAGGTCTTTGAGTTGACTGAAGGTTTGACCGAGTGTATCTTGAGCACCGTAGCTCCAATTGACTCTGTTTGAGTTAGAATTCCAAATACTTTCTGATGAAGATGTTTCTAGAGAAAAATGAGGAACTTCAAAATTTGACAAAAATCCTTCAGATCAAAAACAAGCTAATGGCCCAACTAACTACTAATAAAGGGCCAAAATAATGTGATTTTGTAAACAAAATACTCTCTAATGTGATAAAGTAAAAATTCAAGAGTTAGGGTGGCAAGGATGATCTCACAAAGAAACTTGTTCGCTAGCTAGCTCCTCGAAAGCACGTTCACCTACACACAAAGAGGAGGAAAAATGTTGGGTGGTTGTATAGGGTCCTGCCTCAGTCAAACCCTCATTTAGGTGTTTCCACCTCCATGGATAGCCAAGAAAGTGAGTATGATAAAGAAAGTAAAATAATAAAGTACACTAAAGCACTACAAAACAGTAAATGTGCTTACTCTACCAAGTAATAGAGGAGAGGAATCAAAAGCACTCAAGGCTAATGGGGGAGAGAATGAGAGTACTTGAACCTCTATTGCAATGGTGTGGTCCCAAACTTTCTCTACTGAAGTGATAGAGTGAAGGTTTTGTTGTGATGGAGTGCAAGAGTGCTGCTAGAATGCTTGAAAATGCTAGAAGTGAGTGCAAGAGAGTGAAGAAGATTGCTTGAAGGTATGTAAAAGAAGGTTTGAAGCATGTAGAATGAGGGAATTTCATGAGGAGATGAAAATGGCCATATTCAATTCAGCTGGCCAAAGCGGGTGTTACAACTTGACCACCAATGAGAAGTGTAATGCCTCTATCGGTTCAACTGTAGGAATCTACAAGGGACGTAAGCACGTCTTGTGGATTTCTACGCGCTGCGCGAGCGTCCCCTACAGAAATTCCTCCACTAATGCTCAAAAGAGCTGCCAAGTAGAATGAAAGCAGTGGTCTTAGGTGTAATTAAGCCTCTGAACTTGGTTTTCTAAGGTGGGAAAAGGCAAAAAGGGAATTTGCATAAGGGGTACAAATTCACTCTTATACATTTTTCCCCCACTTTAGCGAGCATGAGTACTAATGAGTGCTTCACTAAAGTAGATCAAGGAAGGAGTAAGGTTAGAAATGTATACTTGAACCATCGAGGAAGCAGACCATGATCTGACAAACCTGAAGTTACAGGACCAACGATAGACTTCATAGCTTCTCAAAACTATGAAGCTCAAGAAAGAAAGCATCTCACAAGCCCATGGACCTGCAAGGAGGAAACCCCCAAGATCTCTCACATGAAGGAAGCCTCATGAAGTAAGCACCTTACAGGGCCACAGACTTGCAAGGAAGGTGCCCCCAAGAGCTCTCACATGGAGGATACCTGGGAAGCATCCCCCAAGATCTCTCACATGGAGGAATCTAGGAAAGCACTCTACAAACCCACAGACCTGTAGGGAAGGTATTCTCCAAGATCTCTTGCATGAAGAATTCCCAAGGAAGCACCCTATAGACCCGCAGACCTGTAGGAAAGGTAACCCCCAAGATCTCTCACATGGAGGAAACCCTAGAAAGTTCCCTACAGGCCCACAGACCTTCAGGAGAGACACCCCCAAGATCTCTCGCATGGAGGAAGCTCAAAGGAAGTGCCCTATAGGCTTTCAGACCTACAAGGGCGTATCCTATGAGATCTCTCGCATGGAGGAAACCTAAGAAAGCAGACTTTGCATAGTCAAGGAGTGGCCACGTAGGCAAGTAAGTGGAGAGTCACACAAACTATCAACAATTTGAAAGACTTTCAAAGGGGTCCCTAGGGAACCCATTGTGAAGAAGGGGTCCACTAAAGGGATGCACAATTTGAAAGTACATATTTTTCTTTCTCAAATCAATCCATCATCAAGGGATCCTTTTGAAATATGTTCACTTCATCAAGGAATTCGAAAGGAAGAATATTCCCCCATGTGAGGGGAAGGTCAAATTTGTTCCCGCTTCAGAGGTAGGTTTCCAAATCCTTTCTTTACGAACCCATGATGAAGGAAACATGTTTCATTAGGGTTCCAAATTGAGAATGTGATTCTGAAGAAATATTTGCAAAGATTTTCACGAAAATATTCACTGGAAAACAAATATATTTTCTGAAAATCAGAATTTTGAAGTAAAGTGTAAGGGACAACTCAAGCAAGGAAGAGAGAAAGATAAAGAGAGAGCAAAAGAGAAAACACAAACAAAGGGCATAGGGGGATCTGGTTTAGCTGGGTTAGATCTGTCCACACTCATAATAGGTAACTGTGGTTCAAGGTGAAATTTCATCAATCCCCAACTAGATCAGGAAGAATGCATGGAAAACAAAGTAAAAAATAATAAATTGGGTCAACATAGAAGGGAAGCCTAAGTGACCCCAACGCTTTGCATTGTCCCCAATTTATCAAAAGTTAAGCACAAACATGGAAGAATGATGAAAATAGAAGAAGGTTTACAACACAAAAACCATGCCTATATCCAAGCACCAACAAGGGTGATAAGGGTCATCCAGGAACACATAGCATGATCATAGGGGAACACATCACAAAACACACACACACACAAGATCAAGAAGAGGCCTCCTCTTAACATTGATTGACCAAAACGTCATCCGCTTCCCACTCTAGATCATTGTAGGGGGAAGGAGGATGATCCTACAGTGGTGGGATGTTAAGAGGAGGAGCATCTGACCCTCCTGCAACAAGGTCCAAGGAAGAAGGCCCCACAAGGTCTTCTTTGACAAGCTCTTGTGGAGCTAGGGTTAGCAATTTTGAGAAGATCACTAGCAAGGCCAGAACTTCATCCACAGAGTTAAACATGCACCCCACAGGAGCTTCATTTTTAACTTCAATGGACAAGGTAGGCTATGCCTAAGATTCACCACTAGGCTCGCCGAATGACTCAGGAGCGGTGACAAACTCAGGGGAAGTTGGGACTAGTTCCATTACTAGGATAGAACAAGTCAGCATGGGACCACCTTGTGAAGAAGGTGGGCTCCACTTACATCCTTCGCTACTAGAAGGACCACACTCCACCTTTTTCTTTGTTAAAGGAGACAAACTCCCCATAAATGAGGCTAGAGGTGGGGAGGAAGAGGAGGAAAGGACCACAGTGGATAAAATTGAGGTATTAATCATATCCATGGGCTTTGAGAAAGGATGGATATCCGGAATGAACATCAAAAAAGGTGGTTCCACTGAAGGAGTGATGAACACCTGTACCCCTTTAGGGCTAGGCACATTTGTACTCATAGTGGAAGCCAGAAGCAGTCCAGGACCAAACTGAAGAGAAGCAGAAGGGAAGAGGACAACACTGTAGGAGGCCCTAAAGTAGGGGCAGTCATTTCTTCCTCCTTCCTTTGCGAAGTGGCTTGCTCATCCAAGAGATCCTTTCGCCAACACTTTCACTTGTGTGCAAGGTGATTTCTACGAATCTTCGTGTTGGAGGCCAGAGGTTGTGAAGGAATGGAAGGCTCCTACTCAACCATGGGAACGTCCACTATGGTTGTCTCTGATGGAGGAACAAGTTCCTGAACGAGAGCAGGAGGAACAGGTTGAAGAGCAGCGAGGGGAGTCAACTCAAGAGCCCCAACAGCAGGCATCTTCCCATTCACTGCTTTAGGAGCAGGAGCAATCGGAGGCCGTGGAGCTTGAGACAAAGAGGGCTCTCCATGGGAAACATTCTTCCCATTATACCAAATGGGTCTAGGCTTCATTGATAGAATAAGAAGTTTGAATGTAGGATGCTTAGGTTTTCACCAGATAGGCACCATAGGATTCTACCGCAAGAGCAGAGAAAAATATGATAGTACCATAGCAGAGTGAAAAGAAGCATCAAACTGACCAACAAAAGAGGAAGAAGGAGGATCTCGGGACCACTTCTCTTCTTTCCTCCTACATGCCTTAGTGGCATCACTATCATCTTTTAAGCAATCCCTATGTGAAACAACATAAGGCGAGGGAGGGTATCTCACTTTCGGCCTCAAGTGCCCTTTCTTATAATTTTGATACATTCAATGCAGAAGGTCCATCCTAGGCAGAAGAGGACCAAAGGGAGTAGGCCAAGAGTAGTCCAAGGAGTGGCTACCATGAGAAACTGATGGTTTATAACTGGTGTCATGAATTACATGTATGGAACTCCCGTGGATAAATTTTAAACATTTATGCACAACCGAGGGTACCGCATTTATCGCCACCAACCAAAGGATACCCAATTTCACCCTAAAGAGCTTAGACCTAGGGATAATGTCAAACAGGAGTTTCACAGATTTAGGTCTAACCAGGACCAACAAGACAATACTACCCAAAGGGGGCATGGAAATCCCATCATGTGTGTGTATGGTACTCATAGGTGCATTATACCCATCTTTATGTAAGAAATTAATCAGCATAATCTCCTCATTTATTATGTTTACTTGTGACATCGGATCAACAAGAACACCTGCTACGATATTTCCATTGATTCACGCAGGAATATAGAGAGGAGATGGTTCCCTATTAAAACCCATCGGTAGGTCCTGTGAAGTGAAGGTTATGTTGGATGTTGTGGTTGTGTTGCTGATATGTGGTTGTCATTGATGTCAACACTATTAGCATTAATTCATTTGAAGTTGTATATGTTGAGGATATTGAGAAAATTGTAAAGAAATGAGTTGCAGGTTGTCAGTGGTGAAGTGATATTCAGTATGGTGGTATATTATGTACATTGGTGATTATAGGTTGTGGACTAAATGGTTTGTTGTTGAGTGTATCTATTTTATCCACGCCGAGTTTCAGAGATCTACATGAAGATTTGATCAAGTTATGAATATTTTCATTCTGACAGTTTTTTTTGTTTCTTCAGTTGGTGTTTCTAATTGAAGATGAGGCTATTTCAGTTATCTCAATTCTTGCGGATGCTTCTCTATTGGTTCTTAATTTTTTTGGATGCTTCTATATCATGCTCTATCTTTGTTGCATGTCTGCATTAATCATTGTGATCATGGTTGGCGATTTTCTCTTGTGTGTTCATGTTTTTCATGTTTTTGGCTGACATGTTGTTGAAGTGTGTTGTGGATCTTCAAGGTGTAATTAATTGAAGATTTTTCATGTTGAAGATGTTGATTTAGGTCCTCACTAAGTTGTGGCAGACTTTGGTTGATTCACATTAAATATTATCTATTGTTTTGAGCCAATAGTTATATTCATTTTATTATTTCTTTGTGGTCGACTTGTAGCGGTGAAATTTCTTGTTGCAGATATATAAGAGCGGTTTTTTGTTTGAATTGAAGTGTGTCGAATGTGTGTGTGTGTGCGAATAATTTCCTAATCATTTGAAGGTAGAGCAAAGTGTGAAAAAAATTGAAGAAGAGTGAAGAAGAGTGAAGAGTTGTCCATGTGCTTAACTGGAACTATGATCAGCCATTAGCAGATGCTATTTTATCAATTCAATCCCTATCGATGGCTATAATCTAAATCTATTTATTAGATAGTGTGTCTTCCTTTGTAATTGAGCAATGAGCTCTAATCAGTGTGCCTGAATGCAAGTGCATTCCCCATATTTCATTCTCTTATACTTTTAACAGGGTATAATCTTGTGGACTAACCTCCACTATGGTTTTTCCCCTAACAGGGTTTCCACATAAAATATATTGGTGTTATGTGTGTTTCTGATGTGTTGTTGATTCATGCTTTCATGGTTAATTATCAGATCTAATATTAAGGTTAATAAGTTGAATAAGTTTGAATTTATGTGACAACTAATTCACCCCCTCTCCTCTCAGTTGTCTTCCCTTGTATTCCCAACAATTGGTATCAGAGCTAAGTTCCTTGGAAGAAGTTTAACAACTTAAGGTGATCTGGGATGGAAAGTTACAAGAAGGATAGTCTGAGATTTGATGGAACAAATTATTCTTTGTGGAAGAATCGAATGGAGTTCCATCTGAGATGCATTGGTGAACCCTACTGGAGAATTACAAGTAATATGTATGTTATTCCACATAATGGTCCTACTACGTCTACTACGATCATAGATGTTGAGTATAATATTTGGGCTAAGGAATTTTTGTTGAGTGCTTTGACTAATTCAGAGATCACAAATGTTATGAATATGAAGACTGCTTATGAGATCTAGAAAAAGTTGGAAACCTTGTATGAAGGTGATGCTAATGTGAAGATTGCTAAGTTGCAAAATTTGAAACAAAAATATGAAAGGTTGAGAATGGGAGATGATGATAATATTAATACTTTCATGCAAAGAGTGAATGAACTTGTGTGTGGTATTAGATGTGCTAGTGGAAAGATAGAAGAATCTGATATTGTTGCTAAATTGCATAGATCGTTGCCTGATTCTTACAAAGTCAAAGCTAGTGCTATTGAAGAACTCTGGACCGTAACAAACATAACCAAAGATACATTGGTTGGTAAGTTGACTACTTTTGATTTGAGTGAATTTGGTGATGCCCTTCCTAAGGTTGAATCTGCATTTAAGGCTACTACTTCCAGAAGATATGGATAGAGATATGATCTAGGTGAGAGTTCATCTAGAAATACACTCAAGTATGAGGATGAAATCAGACAGATTGAAGAAGAAGAAAGAGAGATGGAAGAACTAGAAGCACTTATTTTCAAAAGAGTTCTGAGAGGAAAACTTAAGTATGAAGGAAAATTTCCTCTTAAATGTTTTTCTTGCAATAAGATAGGTCATTTTACATCAAGGTGTCTGAAAAGAGCTGCTAAACCAAGACATAACAAGCCTAGATTTCAGAAGAAATGTTATTATGTGTTGGCCTCCAACAATGATTTAATAACTAATCCCTCACAGCTATGATTTAGAGATTGGACATCTAACTTGAATAGCTATTTCAATCATCATGAAGTTGCATTTAACTTTTCAACCCAAAGACATGAACTTGAAATGGGTCAGCACAGTATGTGCACTAGGAACCCTAAAGTAGCCATTTTCATTCTACAACTAAAGAACTCACAATACTGAAAGTAAATTTCTTAGAAGGGAATACCATAAATTCCAATCATCAATCAACAACTACATCAAACTAAAATGCATAACAGGAATGAAAATCTTAGCAACAAACAGGCACTACTCTGTTTGCTTTGGCTGCAAGAACAGTCACAAAATGGAATTCTAGTGGTTACAGGAATAGTCTATTCTAGATTTCTAACTAATTAATAAACAACAAGTAATACTAAACTATGAGGAAAGATTACTCACCAAGTGGGTCCCCTTGGATAAGTATCCTCTAAAACTAATAAGAACTCAGATGCTTGAACTTAGAGCTTTATTTTATTCACTATAAATCATGAGTACAAAAGAATAATGTATCTGTATTACTAAAAACTTGAGAGTGCAAGTACAATATCAAATTGTGCAACCTCAAAAGAAGGAGCATCAAATCCTTATTTATACTATCAAATAAACAAGGCGATCAACTCCAGGACTGGGGGGATGTCATTTAGGGAAAACAGAGAAAGTGGAGTGGCGGTGGTTATGCGTGCATGGAATTTGGTCAGACATGTAGGTCCAAATGAAGATTTAGCACAGCAGTAACATTTGCATCTGCTCAATCATTAAATTCCACTACAAGGCGGTTACATTTGGTTCCTTTGTTGAATGTTACGGTGCATGCCTAACTGGTAGTGCCTTCCTCAACTTAGCATCCTCGAATTAAATCTTCATAGCAATGTCAATATGCACAATAACTACATATCTATAACCACCTGAAGGAACATTCATTAACCACATGCAAAATCAATATAGATAATCCACATAATATGCCAATGTCGTTAAAACTTGCAGAGATAGGAATAAGCCCAATGGATATGGTTTGAGGGAAACATTATGAAAATATCAGTATTTAGAATCAAAGTCCATGACAATTGCCATCAAATAAACTATAGATTCTATCCAAAATTGGACCAAAAACTAGGCTCGTCACTCCCCCCAACCTAACATTTTTTTGGTTCTCTAGCAGGGGAAGGGTTGTTCTTCTGCTTGGTCAAAGCTCTGAAATTTGCAACTAATAGTTGTCCAACATCAATGGCTACTGAGTGTGAATCAGGGTCCCAATAGAATCCTCCCAATATGTCCAATCTACTCCATCTCTATCTCTCTACAGCAATGTCATACTGGTAGAATCTGAAGTTTGGCACGGACCACATGAGAATGGGTGGCTGGAAAGTCAAGGGAAACCAAAATTGCCCCTTCATTCTCCCAATCTGAATATATCTATCAATCTTTTTTAGTGTTGTAGCATAATTGTGGATAGAATGGCGTTCAGCCTATTTTAGCTCATCAGTTTGGCTATTCCATCTTTATGATAGGCATCTCATAGTTTCCTCCTTTGTAGCAGCCTTTACCTCATACTCACTATAAACTACCTCAATCCAAGGCATAATACCGTTTCCATAACTAGGTATGAGAAGCATTCTGAGCCATTCTCTATAAATGTCCTTTGGGTTGCTTGATTCAACCCTAATGGGTAGAGGGATGTTAGACTCCAGTTGCTTATAAGCCCCATGTTATTGTACCAAACTAATCTCATTTTGCACCCAAGACATAAATGCCCTTAATTGGACATCCCCAATATACAACAATGGATTCCAATCATTTTCTTGAGTTACAGCATAATTATGCAAATAAAACTCACACAACAAATTCGTCATTTCAAGTGAGGCAATCCTATCAGCATTGAAAAAATCAAAAGGGGTGTCAATAGAAGGATTCAAACCTAAGGCAATCCTTGACATCTTAAAAGAGATATATCTCTCTTCCAAGTGTAGAGCATAGACCCTTGGAGGGGTCCTACATTCCAAAATTTGTGGTACCAAGGTTTCCATATCATCCACCCTCTGCTTTAGGGTGGAAATTTCTACATCCTTATCTTCAATCTCCTCATCCCTCTTTTGAATTTCCTTCTTCAATTTTTCTTTTTCCTTTTTCCATTCTTCCTCCCTCCTTTGTATTTATTTCCATAAATTCAAAACTATCATATGTACTGTAAAATCAGGAGGATTATGAATTCCTACCAGTCTTTTGTCGATGATCGTTCCTCATATAGCACTATCTACATGGACTCGGGTTGTCCAATTGTTTCTGACTACGGGGGTACTATTTCTTCTCCCACTTCTTGTTGTAGGGGCTCGCACTCTTATTTTTGTTGTGGTTTTAGGAACTCCTACTCTGGTTCTAGTTGTTGTTGCAGGACCTCTTGCTCATGCTGCAGGAAATCCTAATTTTCCTCAAACTCTTTTGCAATGTTAGCAAGATCGGCCAGTGTTATATTTGTTGCTCTCCCAAATATGTCTTCTTCTTTGACATTCTCTTGCCCCATTGGAGATTTAGGGTCCTCATGTGATGTCTCACCAGGCTTAGGGCTTTCCTATGGAGGTGTACCAATCGTTGGCTGAGTTGGTCTTCATTTCCTGGGAGGTCTCACATTTTTCTTTGGCTGCAAGATGAACAATGTCAACCTTCCTCTTCTTAGAACTTGACACCTTTCTTTTTGTCGGTTGCCTTTTGGCCTTTCCTTTTTTCATTTTTACTTCTCTCTTCTATGCCCTAGTTTTCATCAAGGTGCCAAGTGGAATGTCATCATCATAATCTGAGGAGGAGCTTTCTTTTTCTAAGTGGTTTGTTCCAGAAGAACTAATTTCTATGGTTTCTTCTATTGCAGGAGGGTTTACACTAGGGCCTGCACCATAGTTTGAAGCACCAAGAGTGGCTTCAATCATGCTCAATCTCCTAATAGACCTACGAGGTTGAGGAAAAACCCTAGGTTGCAAGTGCTCAGGTCTAATTTGATCAACATTTATAAATTCTTCCCAGGTCATTCTAGACACATCATGCAGAGACTTTTCAACTAGCAATTTAATCAGATAATGGTGAGAAATAGAATTGTCCTACCTTTCTGGGTCTCGACCACCATGATTGAGAGAAGATTGTATAGCACGTTAGGCACATTCATCCTCCTTTCGTGCCTCATGTGACTCAAGAGTTTGAAATGTACTGAATGCAGGTTCAACAGACGACCTTCACATGTGAGATACCTTATAATGTAGATGGCTACTTGCTTCCATGGTTCGGGAAGAGAGGTTTTTTTTGCACCCTATTTAT
Organism: Sequoia sempervirens; assembly: GCA_007258455.2. Taxonomy (NCBI): domain Eukaryota; kingdom Viridiplantae; phylum Streptophyta; class Pinopsida; order Cupressales; family Cupressaceae; genus Sequoia; species Sequoia sempervirens. The sequence continues at coordinate 9,600,776 of VDFB02000008.1, forward strand.
CCACGCTGATTGGAGGGTCACCATGTACTGTAAACTCAGCCCTAGCTAACCTGGTGTCTCTGTAGGTAGGGTAATGTTCGCCATCAATAGGTAACCCTATAACCTTTGCAATTTTTTCCTCAGTTGCCACAACCTCCAACCCTTTTATTGTGGCTTTTCCTTCAAAAAATTCCTGGGTGAATTCAAGGGAAATGCTTTCATCAAAGCCATCTAGCTTCAAGAAGTAATCTAACCATCCACAATTTCTAAATATTTCTATGCATTGTGCATTCTACAATAAAACATCATGAATTGAGGGATCATTTCAAATTAGCCCTCCTCCCATTGTCTACAATCAACTATCACTCTGCAAAATTTTCTTCCTGTAATTCCTATCTGAAAACCAAACACCTTCCTACAATACCTACTAAATTTCCAATGCCAATATCGACTGAATTTTCCCTTTCTTTTGTTTCACCTTTTTGCTTGCAACTCAAGATTACGACAGAGTCAATAATGGCAAGAAAAGGAGTGATAAAGGAGAATTATGATGGGAAGAAATGGCAGCTGCAGTTAGTGTCACTTCACACATGCCAGTCATCCTCTCACTTAGATTTCAAATCGGCTCATTTTAAAAAATTTCACATAGCCTAGCATAAATTGACACATGGGTGATATATTTTCATCTTTTTCTTTCCCCCCTAACCTAAATTTGGACATGTGTCTGCACATGCGAGATGGGAGTGGTGATTTGACAAGGAGTAATGACATGTTATGTGAGCGTCTATACTAATGTACAATGATTAAAGGAATGCACTTAAAAGATGACTAAAAGATAGAAATTAATGTGCACATACCTCAATGTGTGGAGGATTTGTTTCAAAGATCATGGAGAAAATATTGTTCACCTTTTTAGGGAATAAATTGAGCAATTAATGAAAATGAAGTGGAATGAGGTGAGGTGGAATGAATGATGGAAGAGAGAGAAAGGTGGTGATGGATGGGTAAATGGGCAGATGGGTGAAGAAATGGACTTCCACAAGAATGGAAGTATGTATTATGACAAGTACGTACCTTAATTAGTCAAAAGGAGGGACACTAGGTCCACTTCCTTTGGCTGCAGGAAGCTCGGGTGTTGATTGCTGGGTGAATTATTGCAGGAACTCTTTTTTAGAAGTTGGCTTGTGATATAGTTTGAGGCGATGACTATTGACAAGTAATTTGAATCTGACAGGGTCAATGATAGTAAGTTGAACAGCTCCATTAGGAAAGACCTCGGCGACTTCATACGGTCCTAGCCACATTGTTTGCAATTTTCCTACATTGTCCTAATATCTTGAGTCATAGAGCAGGGCCCAATCACTTGGTTGGAATTTCTTATCCTTGATAAATTTATCATGCCACTTGATTCTTTGATTCTACACTACCTCTGTATGATGTAGGGTTGCTCTTCCTATCTCATCCAAAGCATTTAGCTACATGATTCTTTCTTTTTGTGCCTCAGAAATATCCATCCCCAAATCTACAGCAGTCTGAAGAGTCTTATATTCAAATTCAATGGCAATCATAGTTGTCTTTCCATACAACAACTCAAATGGATTGAATCTTATAGTTCTTTTGAAGGTTGTCCTATAGGCCCAAACAGCTTCTGGTAATTTATTTAACCAATCCTTTCTATGAATAGCTTATGTTTTGGTCAGAATGGCTTCAATTTCTTTGTTGGTCACCTCAACTTGGTTATTAGCCTGGGGGTGATAAGGAGTAGACTTCTTGTGCCTTATGTTGTACTCATTAATTAGTGTTGCAACAAGGGTTGATGTGAATTGAGCCCCTTGATCAGTCACTATTTCTCTTGGGACTCCATATCTTGTGAAAATGTCCTCATAAAGAAATTATGCAACCTTGTCATCTCTTGCATGCTTCATGGCCTTAACTTCTACCCATTTTGTCACATAATCAATGCATACTAATAAATAAGACTTACCATTTGATGGAGGGTCAATGGGTCCCACAAAATCCAATTCCCACTTTTCAAATGGAGTGATTACTATCTGAGGGAAAAGTGGCATCTCATCAGATTTGGTTGGTCTTCCCATTCTTTGACATCTATCACATTTTCTAGTATACTTTCCTGTATCCTTGTGGAGTGTTGGCTAGTAATATCCTATGTTCAAAATCTTCATTACTGTCCTTTTGGATGCAATTTTTTTTCCACATGGTTCATTGTGACATGAATGAAAAATTTCATGTCTCATCTTCTCTCAAACATCTCCTCATGACATGGTTTGGTCCAGTATAAAACAAACATCTAGCAATCCAAGAGAAAGGAAAATATTTTTCAATGAGTGCCCTTTTTCTCTTTTGGAGAGAAGTGAGAAGGAACTCTACCTGTGACCAAATAATTAGCTATGTCAGCATACCAGGGTGTTTGTATACTGAGGGAGAATAGATGCTCATCAAGAAAAGAGTCATCTATGGGTTGATTGTCTTCTGATGTAGTCATCCTTGAAATAAAATCTACAACAACATTGGTCTTCCCTGGCTTATCCACAATGGTTATATCAAACTCCTGCATCAACAATAACCATCTTGCCAACCTACCTATGATCAAAGGTTTATTCATGATATATCTAATGGTTGCATGATCATTTTGCACAAAGATTTGGTAGCCTGTTATGTAATGTGTGAATTTGTTCAGTGCATAGATTACTGCCAACATTTTTGTCTATGTCACTATATAGTTGAATTCCACTCCTTGTAAATTTTTGTTGACAAAGTAAATGGCATTTTCAACGACTCCTTTATGTCCTAAGACTACTCCTATGGCATAATTTGATGCATCAGTATGGATGTGGAAAGGAAGTTCCTAATTATTCCCTTTGAGTATAGGAGCATGAGTCAAAACTGCCTTCAAATCATAACATGCCTTGTCACAAGCTTCAGTCCATTGGAATTCAACATCTTTAGTGAGAAGAGTATACAATGGTGTTGCTACCTTGCTGAAATCCTTGATGAAATGCCTATAATATCCTGCATGACCCAAGAAACTCCTAACATCCTTTTGTTTTTCTGGTGTGGATAGATTTGTGATTACCTCAATCTTTGCAAGATCTACTTGAATTCCCTTGTGGGAGATGTAGTGACCAAGAACTACAGCTTCCTGCATCATCATGAAGCACTTTCCACTGTTTAAGGAAAAAATTTGGTCTTCACATCTCTGTAGGACTCTCTTGAGATTCTCCAATGCTTGATTAAAATTAGCACCATAAGTGGTAAAGTCATCCATATAAATTTCCATGCAATTATGAGAAATGTTTGAAAATATGCTAATGACTACCCTCTAAAAAGTTGCAGGTGCATTGGATAAGCCAAATGGGAGTACTGAATAGGAATAGGTCCCCCATGGATGATAGGTAAATGTGGTCTTCTCACGGTCCCTCACAAGATTTGCAATTTGGATCTGCTTGTAGCCGTTGAATCCATATAGAAAAGAAAATTTTCGCTCTCCTGCAAGTGTGTCCAAAACTTGATCAATAAAGTGTAAGGAAAAGTGGTCTTTCTTGGTGGTAGCATTAAGTTCCCTGTAATCAACACTAACTCACCATTTCCTTCCTTTCTTAGGCACAATCACGAATGGAGACACCCACTGACTATCTGAAATGGGGTAGATAAATCCTGCATCTAGTAATTTATGCATTTCCCCTTTTACAATTTCTCTTAGTGCAGGGTTAATTCTTCTTTGTGATTGTCTTACTGGGGTGCAATCATCTCTGATGTAAATTCTATGTGTGGAAATTTTAGGGTCCATTCCCTTCATATCATGATAATCTCACGCAAATGCATATTGATGGGTCCTTAATAAATTTTCCAACAACAATTGTTGTTCTTCACTTAATTTACTGTTAACATTTAGATATTCTCCTTCTGACACTTGTACTTGTGTAGTTAACTCTATCATGGTTGCTTCATTAACACATGGTACCTTTAGTTCATATGGAAGCAATGTATGGGACATACCTATTGCTACAAGAAGTCGGTCTGCAAGAACAATGGCTGCAAGAAGAACGTCTGCAGGAACAATGGTTGCAGGAAGAGCAAGCAGAAGTGTCTTGACTGGAGTAGTAGAATGAGAAGATGATGCTTCCTCCACTTCACAATGGTTCTAAATGATGTTAGCCAATATTTCATCCTCATATTGGAGCTACATGAAAGAGCTTCTGCCTAGCATCATAAGCTACACCACAAAATTAACTTCCTCGGCCTCTTCACCAACATGTGGCCATACAGGATTATCTTCATCATGAGATGGTTGATCAGGAGGATAAAGAACAAAAATATTCATGTTCTTCCCATTTGAAATGATCATGTCACATGATCGAAATCCAATGTATGCATCTACAATTGCTAACCAATGCCTTCCAAGAATAATGGGATACCTGCCTAGTGTACCTTTAGGAGAAAGAATCATAAAGTCTGTTGGGTACTCCAGGAGTCTAAAACTACCACAAGATCCTCCACTACACCATTAGGCTTAATAGTAGAGCTATCAACAAGTTGCAGGACAGTAGGAGTTGATCTCATGTTTGCAACATTTAGTTGATGTAGGATGTCCTTGATCATTACATTTATTGCTGCCCCAAAATCAATCAGAGCATTCTTAATTTGTATCATGTTTATAACAACTACTACCATAGGACTACCTGGATCATTATACTTGGGGATAGTCACTTTTCCCAGCATGATGTTAGCTAGTTGTCCCACCACATGAACTGTAGTTGGTTCCTTCTCTTTCCTACCTAGCCTCTTGAGGAATGCTTCCTTGATTGCCTTGCCATAAATTGGGACATCCTTATGGCCTAAAATAGAGGTATCTGGACACATATATGCTTCAGCTGATCCAATATGTCAAAATTTGTATCCTCCTTTTCTTCCTTCATGGCAACTTCTAATCTCTAAGGAAATGGTGGTTCTTGTTCAGTTTGCTTGACTTGGACTGGTTCAAGATTTTTAGGTACACTTGGCTGAATCGAATCATTTAGAGGTTCTTCTTCCTCTTCCACAAGAAGCTCAATGATAATGGGCTTGAAATGGGTTGGTAGAGTAGTTCTTGAATGCAAGTAGATGTCACTTACACTCATAGTATATGCAAGGAATTGGTTTGAATCAAAAGAGTATGCAGGCTATTGTTGTGGTTTGTTATTTGGATTGGGTGTGGGCTGAGCTGGTAGCTGAGTAGGTTTAGGTGCATTTGAGGTTAGATTGGTAGGTGGAGTCATTATAGCAGGTTGTTGGGTCTGAGAAGGTGGCTGCATGTAACTGGTTGTCTAGGCAGGCCATTGTTGTCCTCCCCTCCATTGATTTGTTTGCTGCCAATTTCCTGGAGGTGGCTACCAATGCCCTTGAAATTGCTGCTAAATCCCCTGAGGTTGTTGCCACTAGAGTGGAGAGTTTTGATGATTGGGCCAAGCATTTGGATGGTTACTCCAAGGTTGTGGTGGATATCCTCCATAACTGGATGGATATGGAGGTTGTCATAGGTTACTAGATGAATAGGAATTAAAATATGGCCCAACATAAGATAGTGGATCTGGTGGCATACCTTGTCTTGGAGCCCAAGGCTTCCTTTGTGAAACATAGTAGACTTGGTCTTCTTCAATCTAGATTGGTTTGAACTCAGGTGGAATCTGCTTGCTTTCAGAATTAGCTACCATCTTGCATTTGTAGTCCCTCTTCTTTTGTCTACAGTAGGGGAAATACTTTGTCAACATTGCCTCTACCTCCTCTTACTTCTTCTTGGCCTAAAGTGTATCTAGTTGAGTAGGTGTATCTAGCTAAGTAGCTAGATTATTTATAATGTCTTGCTTGAATTCTGCCAGCAAATGAGTAATCTTCATTCTTGAAACTCCACTGGTGGTTGACTTACCCACGGAAGATTGGTAAGCTCTCCCTTTTTTTCAAGCTACCCTAGAGTATTTATGGCATATTTTCTTGATATCCTCCCAAGGAACTTGGGAGATATCTCCTCCTCCCATGAGGTCCAAGGCATCAGTGCAGCTATCATTGATTCCTCACATGAAAAGCAACTTTTTTGAGTCTTCATTAAGTGTATGGTGTGGATATTTTTGTAGGAAAAACAAAAACCTTGCAATATAATTTTCCAAGCTCTCATCTTCCTTTTGTTGCATTCTAAAATTGTCACTTCCTCTCATGTCACTGCCACTACAATATTCCTTGTATTTCTCAAGGAATTTTGTCTTCATGTCCTCCCAAGTTTCCATAGTATCTCTGCCTAGGCTCATGAACCATCCTAATGCAGCCTCTTTTAGAGTGGTAGGGAATAGCTTAAGCCTATGGACATCAGTAGTATAATCATAACTCTTGTAGAGTATTTCAAACTCAAATAAAAAGGTATCAGGATCTTCTGTCACAAGTCCATAAAACTTGGGGAGTGTTGAAGTAGGGATTTCTTGATGTTGTCAACTTCATTCTAATGGGAAATGGGGAAAGGAAAAGCTGGTTGGTTAGGTTTGTTCCTATTTGCATCACCCATGCCTGCTTTATGTATTTCCAAAGCAAAGTGGTTCTCAAGCTGATTTTGGTCTTCAAATGAGACTTCAAAGCTAGTCAAATCAGGAAATGCATCAGCAAAGGGGTGTAGATCTTCTTCTTCTTCTTCTCTTGGTAGGTTCTGATGTTCAACTAGCTGGAATGGATTAGGATTGTTGGGAAGGAATCTCCCATAAGCATCCCTTCTCCTTCCTCTATGCATGCGGTATCACTCACTATTAGCTAGCTCACACAAAGAATTGGTAAAGAATAAAGGGGCTCATTACTTCCTAAAGGAATAGTATACTAAGAACAACTCCCAGAAACATTACAGCAAGAAAAACTACCAATGACTCCAAAAGACTTCCTAGTTTGACACCATCCCCGGCAACAGCGCCAAAAATGTTGGCCTCCTACAATGATTTAATAACTACGCCCTCACAGCTATGATTCAGAGATTGGACATCTAACCTAAATAGTTATTTCAATCATCATGAAGGTGCATTTAACTTGTC
>VDFB02000008.1:9607915-9769231 GCA_007258455.2 Sequoia sempervirens
GGATTATCTTCATCATGAGATGGTTGATCAGGAGGATAAAGAACAAAAATATTCATGTTCTTCCCATTTGAAATGATCATGTCACATGATCAAAATCCAATGTATGCATCTACAGTTGCTAACCAATGCCTTCCAAGAATAATGGGATACCTGCCTAGTGTACCTTTAGGAGAAAGAATCATAAAGTCTGTTGGGTACTCCAGGAGTCTAAAACTACCACAAGATCCTCCACTACACCATTAGGCTTAATAGTAGAGCTATCAACAAGCTACAGGACAGTAGGAGTTGATCTCATGTTTGCAACATTTAGTTGATGTAGGATGTCCTTGATCATTACATTTATTGCTGCCCCAAAATCAATTAGAGCATTCTTAATTTGTATCATGTTTATAACAACTACTACCATAGGACTACCTGGATCATTATACTTGGGGATAGTCACTTTTCCCAGCATGATGTTAGCTAGTTGTCCCACCACATGAACTGTAGTTGGTTCCTTCTCTTTCCTACCTAGCCTCTTGAGGAATGCTTCCTTGATTGCCTTGCCATAAATTGGAACATCCTTTATGGCCTAAAGTAGAGGTATCTGGACACATATATGCTTCAGCTGATCCAAGATGTCAAAATTTGTATCCTCCTTTTCTTCCTTCATGGCAACTTCTAATCTCTGAGGAAATGGTGGTTCTTGTTCAGTTTGCTTGACTTGGACTGGTTCAAGATTTTTAGGTACACTTGGCTGAATGGGATCATTTAGAGGTTCTTCTTCCTCTTCCACAAGAAGCTCAGTGATAATGGGCTTGAAATGGGTTGGTAGAGTAGTTCTTGAATGCAAGTAGATGTCACTTACACTCATAGTATATGCAAGGAATTGGTTTGAATCAAAAGAGTATGCAGGTTATTGTTGTGTTTTGTTATTTGGATTGGGTGCAGGCTGAGCTGGTAGCTGAGTAGGTTTAGGTGCATTTGAGGTTGGATTAGTAGGTGGAGTCATTATAGCAGGCTATTGGGTCTGAGAAGGTGGCTGCATGTAACTGGTTGTCTGGGCAGGCCATTGTTGTCCTCCCCTCCATTGATTTGTTTGCTGCCAATTTCCTGGAGGTGGCTACCAATGCCCTTGAAATTGCTGCTAAATCCCCTGAGGTTGTTGCCACTAGAGTGGAGAGTTTTGATGATTGGGCCAAGCATTTGGATGGTTACTCCAAGGTTGTGGTGGATATCCTCCATAGCTGGATGGATATGGAGGTTGTCATAGGTTACTAGATGAATAGGAATTAAAATATGGCCCAACATAAGATAGTGGATCTGGTGGCATACCTTGTCTTGGAGCCCAAGGCTTCCTTTGTGAAACATAGTAGACTTGGTCTTCTTCAATCTGGATTGGTTTGAACTCAGGTGGAATCTGCTTGCTTTCAAAATTAGCTACCATCTTGCATTTGCAGTCCCTCTTCTTTTGTCTACAGTAGGGGAAATACTTTGTCAACATTGCCTCTACCTCCTCTTGCTTCTTCTTGGCCTAAAGTGTACCTAGTTGAGTAGGTGTATCTAGCTAAGTAGCTAGATTATTTATAATGTCTTGCTTGAATTCTGCCAGCAAATGAGTAATCTTCATTCTTGAAACTCCACCGGTGGTTGACTTACCCATGGAAGATTGGTAAGCTCTCCCTTTCTTTCAAGCTACCCTAGAGTATTTATGGCATATTTTCTTGATATCCTCCCAAGGAACTTGGGAGATATATCCTCCTCCCATGAGGTCCAAGGCATCAGTGCAGCTATCATTGATTCCTCACATGAAAAGCAACTTTTTTGAGTCTTCATTAAGTGTATGGTGTGGATATTTTTGTAGGAAAAATAAAAACCTTGCAATATAATTTTCCAAGCTCTCATCTTCCTTTTGTTGCATTCTAAAATCGTCACTTCCTCTCATGTCACTGCCACTACAATATTCCTTGTATTTCTCAAGGAATTTTGTCTTCATGTCCTCCCAAGTTTCCACAGTATCTCTACCTAGGCTCATGAACCATCCTAATGCAGCCTCTTTCAGAGTGGTAGGGAATAGCTTAAGCCTATGGACATCAGTAGTATAATCATAACTCTTGTAGAGTATTTCAAACTCAAATAAAAAGGTATCAGGATCTTCTGTCACAAGTCCATAAAACTTGGGGAGTGTTGAAGTAGCGATGTTCTTGATGTTGTCAACTTCATTCTGATGGGAAATGGGGAAAGGAAAAGTTGGTTGGTTAGGTTTGTTCCTATTTGCATCACCCATGCCTGCTTTATGTAATTCCAAAGCAAAGTGGTTCTCAAGCTGATTTTGGTCTTCAAAGGAGACTTCAAAGCTAGTCAAATCAGGAAATGCATCAGCAAATGGGTGTAGATTTTCTTCTTCTTCTCTTGGTAGGTTCTGATGTTCAACTAGCTGGAATGGATTAGGATTGTTGGGAAGGAATCTCCCATAAGCATCCCTTCTCCTTCCTCTATGCATGCGGTATCACTCACTATTAGCCAGCTCACACAAAGAATTGGTAAAGAATAAAGGGGCTCATTACTTCCTAAAGGAATAGTATACTAAGAACAACTTCCAGAAACATTACAGCAAGAAAAACTACCAATGACTCCAAAAGACTTCCTAGTTTGACACCATCCCCGGCAACAGTGCCAAAAATGTTGGCATCCTACAATGATTTAATAACTACGCCCTCACAGCTATGATTCAGAGATTGGACATCTAACCTAAATAGTTATTTAAATCATCATGAAGGTTCATTTAACTTGTCAACCCAGGGATGTGAACTTGAAATGGGTCAGCACAGTATGTGCACTAGGAACCCTAAAGTAGTAATTTTCATTCTACAACTAAAGAACTCACAATACTAAAAGTAAATTTCTTAGAAGGGAATACCATAAATTTCAATCATCAATCATCAATCATCAATCAACAACTACATCAAACTAAAATTCATAATAGGAATGAAAATATGAGCAACAAATAGGCACTACTATGTCTGCTTTGGCTGCAAGAATAGTCACAAAATGAAATTCTAGTGGTTGCAAGAATAGTCGATGCCAGATTTCTAACTAATTACTAAACAACAAGTAATACTAAACTACGAGGATGGATTACTCACCAAGTGGGCCCCCTTGGATAAGTATCCTCTAAAACTAATAAGGACTCAGATGCTCGAACTTAGAACTTTATTTTATTCACTGTAAATCATGAGTACAAAAGAGTAATGTATCTATATTACTGAAAACTTGAGTGTCCAAGTACAATAAAAAATTGTGCAACCTCAAAAGAAGGAGCATCAAATCCTTATTTATATTATCAACTAAACAAGGCAGTCAACTCCACAACTAGGGGGATGCCATTTAGGGAAAACAGAGAAAGTGGAGTGACGGCGGTTACATGTGCATGGAATCTGGTTAGACATGTAGGTCTAAACGCATATTTAGCACAGTAGTAACACCCGCGTCTACTCAATCATTAAAGTCCACTACAAGGCGGTTACGTTCGGTTGGATGAGGAATCTTCTGCCATCAACCTCCTTTGACCTTGAGCGATTCATTTGCTGGACATTACGGTACATGCCTACCTGGCCATGCCTTCCTCAACTTAGCATCCTCGACTTAAATTTGCATGGAAATGTCAATACGCACAATAACTACATATCTGTAACCACCTAAAGTAACATTCATTAACCACATGCAAAATCAATATAGATAATCCACATAATATGCCAATGTCGTTAAAACTTGCAGAGATAGGATTAAGCCCAATGTCTATAGTTTGAGGGAAACATTATGAAAATATCAGCATTTAGCATCAAAGTCCATGACAATTTTCATCAAATAAACTATAGATTCTACCCAAAATTGGACCAAAAACTAGGTTCATCACTATGTTGTTGATGAAGGTGTAATAGATGATGAATCTGATAAAGGAAATAGAAGTGATGATGAATGGGTATTTATTGTTGTCAGAGAAAATAATTCTATATCTATTGAATCTGCTAGTTGTACAAGTGTGGAGAAATCCCTCGATGCTCGAGTTGAAGAAAAAGATGAATGGGTAATTGACAGTGGACATCATATGACAAGAGACAAAAGTAAGTTTGTAAGCTTGGAAAAATATGATGGTGGTGTTGTGATATTTGGTGATAATACAACTGGTGTGATCCATGGAAGAGGATGCATTTCTCTTGATGGTAAGCATAATACTGATGATGTTATGTATGTGGAAGGCTTGAAGCATAATATTTTGAGAGCTTTTCAAATGGTTGATAAGGGTTACAATCTCCAGTTCAAGGATGGCAAGTGCAAAATGTTGAGTTCTGGAAATGAAATTGCCTCAGGTACAAAAACAAAAGGTAATATCTTTCACTTAAGTGCTGCTAGTAAAAGTTGTTTGATTGCTCAAGTTGATGAAAGTTGGTTATGGCATAGGATATTTTGTCATGTTGACTTTGATAATATTTTCAAGATAAGTTCTACAAAGGTTGTGAGAGATCTACCTAAGTTGGTGAAACCTACTAATTCAATATACAAGGAATTTCAGATGTGAAAGCAAACCAAGGTTTCATTTCGGAGTAAAAAGCATTGTTCAAATGAATTGTTAGAGCTGGTGCATACTAATCTATGTGGTCCCTCTAAGGTCAAAATTTTACAAGGTTACAGGTATTTCATGTTACTCATTGATGATTATTCTAGAATGGTATGGGTTACCTTCTTAAGGGAGAAAACTGAAGCTCTGAAAAAGTTCAAGATCTTTAAAGCTATGATTGAGAACGAGAAAGGTTTGAAAATTAAGTGTCTGAGATTAGATAGAGGTGGTGAATTCACTTTCGGTGAATTTAATTATTTTTGTGTAGAACATGGAATAAGGAGACAATTATCTCCACCGCGGACCCCTCAACAAAATGGATTTGTGGAAAGGAAGAATATAACAATTGAAGATGTTGCTAGAACAATGATGCTAGAAGGAAATGTCCCTCATATCTATTGGAGAGAAGTTGTGAGTACTGTTGTGTACACACTCAACTGGGTACAAATCAAAGGTGATACTGGTAAGACCCCTTTTGAGCTATGGACTGGTCAAAATCCTACTATTAAATACTTCAAGATATTTGGAAGCAAATGTTACATTAAGAGAGATCAAGACGTAGGAAATTTTGATGCTAGGAGTAATGAAGGTATCTTTCTGGGTTATGCTACTAATAGTAAGGCCTACCAATGTTACAATAAAAGATTGAAGAAAATGGTTGAAAGTGAAAATGTTAAAGTTGATGAAGACTTAGGTACACCGTCCAGAACCTATGGATATGACTCTAATGATCAGGATGACAGTACAAATCAAGGAAAGTAAGATCAGACTACAAATCAAGTGCAAATCAATCTGGTAAATCAGGAGATGAAGAAGGAGAAACTTGTGGAAACACAGAAGAGAGATCAAAGGAAGCTAAAGTTGAAGAACATTCTAAGAAGACTCTGAGGTATGTAAGATTGAATCATTCAGAAGATCAGAATATAGGTGATAAGAATAAAGGTGTCCAGACTAGGAGAAAGATTGCAGAAGAATATTGCTTGATTTCTAAGACTGATCCTACTAGTGTGAATGAAGCATGTAAAGATGAGCATTGGGTTGAAGCAATGAAAGAAGAGCTAAAATAGATTGAAAAGAATGATACATGGATTCTTGTTCCCAGACCTAAGGGTAAGAATGTTATTAGAACTAAATGGGTTTTTAGAAACAAACTAAATGAGAAAGGTGAAGTGGTTAGAAACAAAGAAAGACTGGTATGCAAAGGATATTCACAGATGGAAGGAATTGATTTTGAAGAGACCTTTTCCCCTGTTGCTAGAATTGAAGCTATAAGATTATTTATTTCCTATGCTGCTCACAAGGACTGCAATGTTTATCTGATGGATGTCAAATTAACTTTTCTAAATGGTGAATTGGAAGAAGTCTATGTTGAGCAACCTGATGGATTCCAGTTGACTGATAAGGAAGATATGGTGTGTCGGTTGAAGAAAGCATTGTATGGACTCAAACAAGCCCCTAGAGCATGGCATGAAAGATTGGATAAGTATTTGCTAAAGCTTGGATTTAACAAAGGTACTACTGATAGTAATTTGTATTTCAAGAATGATGATAAAGATCTGATTATTGAAGTCTTTGTTGATGATATCATTTTTGGAGGAGATGATAGTTTGTGCATGAAGTTTTCTAATGAGATGCAAAATGAATTTGAGATGCCAATGATTGGTGAGATGAAATTCTTTTTGGGATTGAAAATTACTCAGTTAGATAAAGGGATATTTATATCTCAATCCAAGTATATGAAGGAATTGTTGAAGAAGTTTGGTATGGAAGATTCAAATCCAATTAGTACACCCATGGTGACCAGATGTAACTTGACTACAGAAGATGATTCTCTGAAAGAAAATCAGACAAGATATAGATCAATGATTGGTGGATTGTTGTATTTAACTCAAACTAGGCCTAATATCATGAATGTTGTATGTATTGTTGCAAGATTTCAAGCTAATCCAAAGGAATCTCATGTGACTACTATGAAGAAAATTTTCAAATATTTGAAGGGAACTGTTGATCTTGGTGTACGGTATCCTAAAGATGATGATCTTACTTTGAGTGCCTTTACTAATGTTGACTGGGTCAGAGATGTGAATGACAAGAAAAGTACTAGTGGTGGAACATTTTTCTTGTGTAAAAATCTAAGTTCATGGTTAAGCAAGAAGCATAATGTCATTTCCTTGTCCACTGCTAAGGTTGAATACATTGTTGTTGCTAACAATTGTACTCAAGTCCTATGGATGAAGCGGATGTTGAAGGATATTAGAGTTGTATATGATGATCCTATTGCTATATTCTATGATAATTCAAGTGCTATTAATATTTCCAAGAATCTGGTGTTGCATTCAAAGACAAAGCATATATCTAACAAGTTTCACTTTTTGAGGGAGAAAGTAAGTGAAAAAGAAGTAAGATTGGAGTATGTGCCTACTAAGGAGTAGATTGCAGACATCTTTACTAAGTTGTTGTCTAAGGATACTTTTGAGTATCTTAGAGGGAAGTTAGGGGTAATTACCCCTCCTAATCAAAACTAAGATGCAAATCAATGCATTGCATCAGTTTGTGCATTTCATATAAATATCTTGTTTCAGATTGATGTTGTGGTGGCTAATACTCAGGCAGAGTAGTCAGATGCTTAAGAAATTTAGATATGTGGTTCAGAGCTTAGTGATCTTTGTCATTGATGTCAAAGGGGGAGAAGAGTCATGTGAAAAACTAGTGATTATCTAGGGAGAAAGTCATGTGAATGAATTGAGGAGAAAATGAGTAAGTTCCTAAGGGGGAGTAAGTGTCAAGAGTTAGTTGCATTGATGGTGTTTTTCACATCATGTGTTTCCATCAATGCCAAAGGGGGATATTTTTGGATGCTGTGGTTGTGTTGCTAATATGTGGTTGTCATTGATGTCAACACTATTAGCATTAATTAATTTGAAGTTGTATATGTTGAGGATATTGAGAAAATTGTAAAGAAATGAGTTGCAGGTTGTGAGTGGTGAAGTGATGTTTAGTGTGGTTGTATGATCTATACGTTTGTGATCAGAGGTTATTGACTAAAGGGTTTTTTTTTAGTTTATCTAGTTTATCCGCATTGAGTTTCAGAGATCCGCATGAAGATTTGATCGAGTTATGAAAATTTTCATTCTGACAGTTTTTTTTGTTTCTTCAGTTGGTGTTCCTAATTGAAGATGAGGCTATTTCAGTTATGTCAGTTGTTGCGGATGCTTCTCTATTGGTTCTTAATGTTTTCAGATGATTCTAAATCATGCTCTATCTTTTTGCACGTCTGCATTGATCGTTGTGATCGTGGTTGGAGATTTTCTCTTGTGTGTTCATGTTTTTCATTTTCCTGGCTGACATTGTGTTGAAGCGTGTTGTGCATCTTCAAGGTGTGATTAATTGAAGATTTTTCATGTTGAAGATGTTGATTTAGTTCCTCACTAAGTTGTGACCGAATTTGGTTGATTCGTATTAAATATTATCTATTGTTTTGGGCCGACAGTTATATTCATTTTATTGTTTCTTTGTGGTTGAATTGTAGCGGTGAAATTTCTTGTTGTGGATATATAAGAGCGGTTGTTTGTTCAAATTGAAGTGTGTCGAATGTGTTTGTGTGTGAAAATAATGTCCTAATCATTTGAAGGAAGATCAGAGTGTGAAGAAAAGTGAAGAAGAGTGAAGAAGATTGAAAAGTTGTTCATGCGCTTAACCGGAACTATGATCAGGCATTAGCAGATGCTATTTTATCAATTCAATCCCTACGGATGGCTATAATCTGAATCTATTTGTAAGATAGTGTGTCTTCCTTTGTAATTGAGTAGTGAGATCTAGGTAGTGTTCATGAATGCAAGTGCATTCCCCATATTTCATTCTCTTATAATTTTAATAGGGTATACTCTTGTGGACTAACCTCCACCATGGTTTTTCCCCTAACAGGGTTTCCACGTAAAAAATATTGGTGTTATGTGCGTTTCTAATGTGTTGTTGATTAATGCTTTCATGGTTAATTATCAAATCTGAGATTAAGGTTAATAAGTTGAATAAGTTTGAATTTCTATGACAACTTATTCACCCCCCCTCTCACTTATCTTCCCTTGTATTTCCAACAGGTTATACCAATACCACTGTCCACATGTTGCGTAGAGGGGATAGGTTGATGCAGGAAGGAGGCCATTACGCATACTAGATGATACTTTCACAAAGTCCCTAAAGGTTAAAGGATAGGACAATGACCCAATTAAGGTTTTATTATGCAACACCTTCGGAACCTTCCAACAATGGCAACTAGGGGTCGTAGGTTGGGTTGTAAGGTGACAACCTTACAACACTCACACCTACAACACTCCTAGAGTACAAGGAAAGGAACTGTTAGTATCCCAAAGCGGAACCAAAATGGTTCATGCCAAGTTCACCAAAAATGTAAGAGAGGGGGACCAACCACGTTCAAGGCCCCAAGTCACAGAGGGCCAAGAGAGGAAGGCTGCCCTAACTTACCTCATCTTAACAAGATGTTGGGGAATGCGAGATGAGAATGATGAGGACTATAAAGTCCTTCAATCACCCTATAGAATCAAAATGCAATATGGGGCTAAGCGAGCCAGTTTTTAGGTTCAACGCTACGCCTTTGGAATCCCTTTGCCAAAGGATGGAATTGTGTTCCTGGGACGACAACACGACGCACTGGTGTCTCTCAAGTGCGCTGGAGTCTGATGACCAAACAACTAAAGAGACAAGGTCGAACCTAAGAAAACAAGCTAATGACCCAGCTAACTACAACTAAAGGGCCAAAATAACATGATTTTTTAAACAAAATATTCTCTAATGTGATAAAGTAAAAATACAAGAGTTAGGGTGGCAAGGATGATCTCAGAAAGAAACTTGTTTTCTAGCTAACTCTTTGAAAGCACGTTCACCTACACACAAAGAGGAGGAAAAATGTTGGGTAGTTGTATAGGGTCCTGCCTCAGTCATACCCCTGTTTAGGTGTTTCCACCTCCACAAACAGCGAAGAAAGCAAGTATGATAAAGAAAGTAACGTAATGAACAACACTAAAGAACTACAAAATAGTAAATGTGCTTACTCTACCAAGTAATAGAGTAGAGGAATGGGAAGCTTACCACCTCCACCAAAAGCACTCAAGGTTGATGGGGGAGAGAATGAGAGTACTCAAGCCTTTGTTGTAATGGTTTGATCCAAAAATGGCTCTACTGAAGTGATGGAGTGAATTTGCTGCTGCAATGGAGTGCAAGAGTGCTGCTAGAATGCTTGAGAATGCTAGAAGTAAGTGCAAGAGAGTGAAGAAGATTGCTTGAAGGTATGCAAAAGAAGTTGTGAAGCATGTAGAAGGAAGGAATTTGAAGAGGAGATGAAGAAAACGGCCATATTTAGGTCGATTGGCCGAAGAGGGCATTACAACTTGACCACCAATGAGAAGTGTAATGCCTCTGCTATTTTAGCCGCAAGAATCTGCCAAGAACATAAATGCACCGCGCAGATGTCTGCGCACCGCACGGGTGTCCCCGACAGAAATTCCTCCACCGACGCTCAAAACAGGCACCAAGTGGAATGAAAGTAGTGGGCTTAAGTGTAATTAATCCTCCAACTTGTTTTTCTAAGGTGGAAAAAGGAAAAAAGGGAATTTGCATAAGGGGTGCAAATTCACTCTTATACAATCCCATAAATTAGAAAGCACCAAAATTTCCACAAAATTTTGACACTTTTTTATGACAACCACATGTTCACAATAAAAAAAAAGATGGAATCAAACAAAAGTAGCGCTAGCATGCCCCCAAAAAACACCACAAACAATGGAAGTGACCTATGAGGTTATAGACCAAGTGACCTTGTAACTCCTCAAAAGGAACCCACATTTAAGGAAACATCAAACCAATCACCTAGTGAGCAAGAGGTAATCCATAGACAACAAGAATCAGTGGATAGATCAAACCAAAATCCAAAGGGAATGGTCATAGAAGAAGTGGATAGTGAGGAAGAAATAAATTATGAAGAATTTTTTCAACACTCTAACAATCCCAAGGTACTTAAATTGATGGACAAACTCCTAAGAAAGCATCCAAATACTTCTTCAAATTAGCACAAAGTGGTGCTAAGTTACCTATAGACTTTAACGTAGAAGGTCTTAAATATCCTCACCTCATTCCCTTAGGGGATAACTCAATTATGAGAAGAATACCCAATGCCACCAATCCTCTCACAAGGAAATGATCAATCAATAGACAACCCTTTGCTTAGGAAACTGTCCCAAATTGAACAAGCAGTAGTGGCCCAACAATATCAAGGAGTTCCATCTCAAAACATGCCCCAAAACACTTCATACATTGGCCCTTCTCAAAATGTACAAAATCAACAAGGGGAATTTCCACAACAATACCAACAATAAGGTGGGCCACATGGTCCCCTTCCTAATCAACAATACCAACAACAATGTGGGCTACATGGTCTCCTTCCCAATCAACAATACCAACAACAAGGTGGGCCACATGGTCTCCTTCCCAATCAACAAGGTGGGACACATGGTCCCCTTCCCAATCAACATCAACAAGGTGTGCCAAATGGTACCCTTTCCAATCAATAGTACCATCAACAAGGTGTACCACCAATGAACTATTAGGGAAACCTTCTATAGACATGTAAAATTGACTTAACACCTATCACAACTTGGAATGACTCTAAATCAACTCGAAACATCTCAAAACGACTCTGAATCAACTCAGAACGACTCTGAATCAACTTGGAATGTCTCGAAATGACTCCAAATCAACTCGGATCAACTTGAATCAACTCGAAACATCTTGGAACGACTTTGAATCAACTCAAAACATCTCCAAACATCTTGGAATCAACTCAGAACATCTCTGAAGCATCTCGAATCATCTCGAAATCATCCCACGATCATTAAACGACATCTGAAACCCTAATTTCCTCTATTAATTGAATAATATAACATTATTTAATTAATCCACTATTTCATCATTTCAGACAAATTAAATAAATATTGTTTATTTAATAAGGTCTTGAAAACCCTAATTCTACTATTGATCGAATAATACAATGTTATCTGATTAATTCACATTTCATCGTTTCAACCAATTAAATAAATTACATTTATTTAATAAAGTCCTAATCTAATCTTACTTCATCCTGATTAGTCAAACAACACCAATTATTTGATTATGTCACTAATTCACCTTATTCCTCAAAATTAATTAAATTATTAAATCATAGTAATTTAATTATGACACTTTCCCTCCAAAATATGAATAATCAAATCAAACTATTCAAATCAATTATCAAAAATCAAATCAAAACACAAAAAGGAATTAATTAATTAATATTCCTCACCCACTTTCTGATTGAGAAAATCATGGATTGCTAACTAAGAAATCTAATTTTGCTAACTCAACCATCTAATTCCTAACTAAACCCTAACTGATCAATCAATTGCTAACTGAGCAATCAATTGTTAACTGGTCAATCTAAAACCCTAACTAGCCAATCTATTCTTCAATCACCCTAATTGTGTAAGGAAAATCAAATGTGGAAACAATTCTCCTAACGTCAATACCTCAGAGAAGAATGTAAATATACTTTTAATTTTTCCAATTATAGTTCAACTAAGATGCACTATGAAGTAACAGAAACAGAGTATTTGACAATCACACATGAACACCAGATATACGTGGAAAAAACCTTACGGGAGAAAAACCCACCACACCAAGAGAAATCACTTTGTATTATAGTAATGAAGATTACATACAAATGTCAGACTTATCTTTCTAGTGTCTATTTACAGCAGCATTCACTATGTACAATTTGTTTCAGGAACCTTCACGTTACAGTCCACAAAATAGAATTCATCCACTAATACAATCACTCAACAATCTGTCGAATCAACCTTCGAAACAACCAACTGATTAACTGATCACAATCTGCAATCACAGAGTGTATCCCTGTTGTTCCATGTCTCTCGAGCTTCCTCAGAGAATTGTCATAACGAACAATCTTCCAACTGTTCAGATTCGGCTTCTCCTATTGGTCTACAAGACTCCACATAGGATGGTCAATCGGTCAACAAAATTCGCACTGTGTTGGCATCTCAGTGAGACACTAACAGTGTCTCGCCGATGCCACATAACCTTCATATCGATATCACCAAGAGATACCATTATTGCCAAGACATTCTATCAAGCTTTTAGTGTTACGCCGAAACACCAAGTAGTCACCTAGACCTATCGCTTTCGCCAGGAGATCATAGCGAGTCACCAAAGGTTATACAGAAGTCACAAGTCATATTGAGCTCCAAAGAATAGTTGGCAAGACTTACATCTTTCGCCGAGAGATCATACCGAACTCCAAGACTTACCCCGAAGGCTTCAACATAAAGCATTGTCGGCGAGACATGTTACTTTCACTAAGACATCACACCGAGCTCTAGGACTTACCCTGAAGTGTTCATCCGTTGCCAAGAGTTATATCGAAGATCCCTTATCATCGGCGAGACTTACATTCTTTGCTGGGACTTCTTCCCGAGATCATTCAGGTTACCCCGATAGCCATAGGCTATCAGCAAGACATCCTTTAGTCGCTAAAATGTTTCTCCAAAACCCTTTGTGTTACACCGATGAACAACATTTGAACCTTCGTCGATGAGACCTTCACTATTCGCTAAGACTTCTCACTGAACCAACATAGGTTATCCCAAAACTCGTAGTCGTCATGAGTCTCCTCGATTTATGATTGAATGGCCTGTCAGCCAAAGAACTCCACGCGATAAGAGGTCATAGCGAATACACTATGTCACAACGAAGGCTCCAAAGAATAAGCTTTTGGCAAGACTTCTGCAAGGTCACAGCGACCTGCTCAAAATAAAATATTACCAATCTGCTAGTCGGCCAGACATGATAGATGTCATACCGACTTTTCTCCAATGGAGGTTTCAGCCTGTATTGATTGAGGCATAATTCCAACAATCTCCCACTTGACGAAGATCATATAGGCACCTCCAGAGCACAACATAACTTACTAAAAATCATGGGCACTAAGGCCCATTAAACTGGCACACCACCTAAACTTGTTTGTGCTCACTGGCTTTGTAAATGAATCTGCAACATTCTCCAGAGTATCAACCTTTTCCAAACTAACATTTCCATCCTCCACCATATCTCGTACAAAGTGGTACTATACATCAATATGTTTCGTCTTGGCATGGAAAGTTGGATTCTTTGCCAGAAAAATTGCACTCTGACTGTCACTGAAAATAGTTATTTCCCCTGCATCAAAACCAATGTTAGAACACAAACGTTTCAACCAAACTGCTTCTTTACAAGCATGAGTAGCTGCCATGTATTCATCCTTCGTAGTGGACAAAGCAACTACAGCTTGCCACTTGCTCATCCAACTCACTGCACCACCATTCAACATGAAAATGTATCCACTGGTGGACCTCCTACTGTCAATGTCCCCTATCCAATCAGAATCTACATAACCACGAATGCTGAGAGTCCTATGTGATTCAACCAAGTTCCCATGGTAACACAAAGCAAAATCTGAAGTTCCCTTCAAATATCTAAACACTCTCTTCACAGCATCCCAATGCATTCTTCCTGGATTAGCCATAAATCGACTAAGAACTCCCACTACTTGGGTAATGTCTAGCCTTGTACATACCATTGCATACATGAGACTGCCAACTGCACTAGCATAGGGTACACTGGTCATGTCCTCCATCTCAATAGGAGATTTTGGACAGTCCTCAATAGATAGCTTCGTTCCCTACATGACTGGAACCACTAGTTGTTTGCAATCATTCATACAAAATCTCTCAAGAACAATCCTAACATACTTACTTTGACTGAGCCAAAGTTTTATATTCTTCCTATCCCTGGTTATCTCCATCCCCAAAATATACCTTGCTGCACCAAGATCTTTCATTTCAAACTTAGCGATTAATTGAGACTTAAGATCAGAAATCATTAGCTTACTATTGCCTATGAACAGATATATCATCAACATAGAGAGCAATAACAAGTACTTGATCACTTTTATAATATACACAGGATCAGATTTTGATCTCACAAATCCCAAAGACAATACAAAGTATCAAATTTTGGTACCACATTCTAGGTGACTACTTTAACCCATAGAGACTTCTTTAATTTGCATACCAGTTTTTCTTTACCTTTCTCAACAAAGTGCTCGGATGGGACATATAGATTTCTTCTTCAAGATCACCATGAAGGAATGTTTTCTTCACATCCATCTATTCAATCTAAGTCATATGCTGTTGCAAGTGACAAAAGAAACCGATAGATGTCGTACTTTGCTATAGGAGAAACTATTTCCCCATAATCGATTCCCTCTACCTAGGAATAACCCTTTGCAACCAGTTTTGCCTTGTACTTTTCTACTTTGTCGCATGGCTTCCATCTGAATCCACCACTCACTGCTAGAAATTAAAGCATAGGCACAAGTAGAATCAATCAAAGAGAATCCATACCTATCCGTTGTTTTCTTTCATGGGTTGACCTCCTCACTTGCTGAGGTTGAGGTTCTTATTCTTCTAACTTTCAGAACTGCTTGAGCTCTCCTCAATTTCGTACATTTTGAATTTTCAATTCCTCTTTCTCCGTGTAGGAGGAATTAATGCTACATCCTTATTGTTTTCTAACTTTTCTCACTGCATATCCAAAGTGGAAGGTTTCAACTCATGAAAGATTACACTTCTGTTGTATACAACCTTCTCTGTATCAGATTCCAAAGCTTGTATCCTTTTATGACAGCACTATAGCCAATAAAAATACATTTGACAGCCTGGTTCTCCAATTTAGATCTTTTCACATCCGGCACATGAGCATATGCCTCACAGCCAAAAACACAAACATGTCTAAGAGAGGGCTTCTTACCAGTCCATGCTTCCAAAGGTGTTTTCAACAAGAGCATAATTTGGAGAATGATTAATTATATAACATCAGATACACCTCAACCCGTAATTCTCCTCCAAGCCAGACTACGAGCATACTTCATGCTCTCTCCATCACTATCCTATTGAACCTTTCTCGCAACTCCATTTTGTTGTGGAGTATAAGGTGTAGTCTTGTGTCTCTTAATTCCATGGTCTTTACGATCTTTCAAATTCATGTAACGTAATTCACCGCCATTATCGGTCCTTACGCATTTTATTTTTCTACCACCATTTTCAACAAGGTTCTTAAATTCCTTAAATCGACTAAACACTTCTGATTTACTTTTCAAAAAATAAACAAATGCTCTTCTTGAATAATCATCAATGAACGACACATAGTATCTTGACTTAGACAAAGAAGGAACATCTACTAGACCAAATACATCTAAATGAATATAATCTAGCAAACCAAAAGATTTATGAGGACTGGAATAAAATGAAACACAGTGTTGCTTTCCATATATATAGTGTTCACAAAATTCAAATTCAAGATTACAATCTTCGAGCCCCTCAACTAGGTTTTTATTCTTCAAGGTTTTTAAACCTTTTTCACCTATGTGGCCTAACCTATGATGCCAAAGTATAGTCTTATCTACAGGAAGTTTTACTTCCATAGAGTTTACATAATTAGGGATATTTCCCTCTTTACCTCCACGAGCAACTTTTAGTGACTTTCTAGAGACACTGTTACATTGAACAGCCTATGCATCCAGCTTGTACAGGGTACCAATTTGAGCACCTCTAGCCAGCACCATTGAACCTCTAGTCATCTTGCAACAATTTCCAGAGAACGTAACTTGTACTCCAATATCACTCAACATATTTACAAACAATAGATTTCGAGCAAGACCTCATATGTACATAACATCATTAATTCCCTTTACTCTGCCATCAGGAAATTGTATTCTGACTCTTCCACAATCAACTATCTCCAAAGTCGAATCACTTGCCAAGTACACCTTTCCACCATTGTATTCAAGATTCATACTTTTAGAACCATTCTCTATAAGATGTCATGTGGAAAGATGCTCCAGAATCAATCAGCCAATCATCTGATGCCTGAGTAGCCAAGGTTGCAATGAAGGTGTCACCATCACTATGAGAAGAACCATTATCAGAAGAACCCTTCTTCTTCTTCTTTTCTTCTTTAAAATCCTTTCGGACATGACTAGGTTTCCCACAGTTCCAGCACTTCACCTTAGACTTCTTGCCAGGAGACTTTGATCTCCCCTCTGATTTCGATTTGGACTTCTTGTCCTTCTTCTTGCCTTTCTCTTTCGGTCTTCCTCTGATAGCAAGATCCTCCTTCGCCATCTCAGAAGATTTCCTTCTCATCTCTTCTGACAGCAAATATGCAACAACATCTTCCATCTTGAAGCTGGATGTTGTACTCCCAATAGCCATCACCAGATGATCCCATGAGTCTGGCAAAGAACATAGTAATAGCATACAGCGATCCTCCTCTTCAATTTTTACACCAATAGATGTCAATTGAGCAATCAGCATATTAAATGCGTTCAAATGATCAACCACAGACCCTCCTTTTTGCATTCTCAAAGAATACAGCTTCTTCCTCAGGAACAGTTTATTCACCAAGGACTTCCTCTGATAAATAGACGCCAGTCTCTTCCATAAAGAAGAGGCGGTCTTCTCCTCATGCACATTCAGAAGAACTGAGTCTGCCAAACAAAGCCTTATCAGCCCCTTAGACTTCCTATCTGCAAGGTCCCAATCTTCTTGCTTCATGCCTATAGGTTTCACTCCAGCCACAGCAATCCAAAGATCACGATCAACTAAAAGATCCTCCATCTTGAGTTTCCAAAACTCAAAGTTACTGCCGTTGAACTTCTCTATTTCAAACTTTCCAGACGTGCTAGCCATCTCAGCGTGTAAACAGAAATAACAAACTCTACAAGACTCCCACTAAACAGAATTGACTCAAAAAACCCAACGTACCCACAAGGATAACACAACTGGCCAGGCTCTGATACCACTTGTAAGGAAAATCAGATGTGGAAAAATTTCTCCTAATGTCAATACCTCAGAGAAGAATGTAGATATACTTTTAATTTTTCCAATTACAGTTCAACTAAGATGCACTATGAAGTAAATAACAGAAATAGAGTATTTGACAATCACACATGAACACCAAATATACATGGGAAAACCCTTACGGGAGAAAAACCCACCACAACAAGAGAAATCACTTTGTATTACAGTAATGAAGATTACATACAAACGTCAGACTTATCTTTCTGGTGTCTGTTTATAGCAGCATTCACCATCTATAATTTATTTCAGGAACCTTCACGTTTCAGTCCACATAATAGAATTCATCCACTGATACAATCACTCAACAATCTGTCGAATCAACCTTCGAACCAACCAACTGATTAACCGATCACAATCTGCAATCATAGAGTATATCCCTGTTGTTCCATGTTCGTTGAGCTTCCTCAGAGAACCGTCATAACGAACAATCTTTCAACTATTCAGATTCGGCTTCTCCTATTGGTCCACGAGACTCCACCTAGGATGGTCAATCGGTCAACAGAATTAGCACTGTGTTGGCATCTTGGTGAGACACTAATAGTGTCTCACCGATGCCACATAACCTTCATATTGATATCGCCAAGAGATACCGTTATCGCCAAGATGTTCTATCAAGCTTTCAGTGTTATGCCGAAACACCAAGCAGTTGCCCAGACCTATCACTTTCGCCAAGAGATCATAGTGAGTCACCAAAGGTTATACCGAAATCATAAGTCATATCGAGCTCCAAAGAATAGTCAGCAAGACTTACATCTTTCGCCGAGAGATCATACCGAACTCCAAGACTTACCCCGAAGGCTTTAACATAAAGCACTATTGGCGAGACATGTTACTTTCGCTAAGACATTACACCAAGCTTTAGGACTTACCCCAAAGTGTTCATCTGTTGCCAAGAGTTATATCGAAGATCCCTTATCATCTACGAGACTTACATTCTTCGCTGGGTCTTCTTCCCGAGATCATTCGGGTTACCCCGATAGCCATAGGCTATCGGCAAGACATCCTTTAGTCGCTAAAACGTTTCTCCGAAACCCTTTGTGTTACACTGATGAACAACATTTGAACCTCCGTCGATGAGACCTTCACTGTTCGCTAAGACTTCTCACTGAACCAACATAGGTTATCCTGAAGCTCGTAGTCGTCATGAGTCTCCCTGATTTATGATTGAATGGCCTGTCGGCCAAAGAACTCCACGCGATAAGAGGTCATAGCGAATACACTATGTCACAGTGAAGGCTCCCAAGAATAAGCATTCGGCAAGACTTATGCAAGGTCATAGTGACCTATTCAAAATAGAATATTACCAATCTGCTAGTCGGCCAGACATGATAGATGCCATACCGACTTTGCTTCAATGGAGGTTTCAGCCTGTATTGATTGAGGCATAATTCCAACAAATTGTGCAATCAACTTTGTACAATCTTCTCATGTCCAAATCCTCTCAACACATGTTGACCGTTGATCTAGATATTCTCCAATGTGATCCTAATTGTCGATTCAAAATCTATTTTCCTATATAACAAACCTCTCTCCTCACAAATATAGATTGGAGAATCAACATACCTTATGCAACAAAGTGTTATCGAGATAATCCTTGAGAGATCTTCATTCCTTCCTTTGATCAACCAGGCATTCATCCACACTTTGCACATGAACTTGGAGGCTTCGTTATGATAAGAGAGATCCAACATCAAGTGAATACACTCCACTACAGGATGGTGAAACTATCTTTTGTTTTCATTTCATTTGGTAATTAGAAGGTTCCTTCTTATGTTTGCAATAGTATAGCTTAATCTCATATGTGTAGGAGTTTTAGATTTTAGATTTGTGCATTTGACTATAGATTAGATTCCTTTGTCAAATTGCATTCTTGTTCACCTTGAATTTGAATCTAACGTCCTTTTTCCCCCTCACACATTCTGGCACGCTCAGTGGGACCAATGGCCTTCAATACTAATGTTTTCGTGAGTTGAATTGAAGCTACAGGGCTCCTGAGGGATTCTGAAAGGAATTCCATGCCACTGCCCAGAATAAATTCACCCTTGTCAAGCCCAGAAACTCGCCTTTGTTATAAGAAGGTCACATTTGCAACGGGAAGGTTGCATTTGCTGTAAGAAACTTGCATTTTCTTCTGACAGGGGCGATATTGACTGGCAATTAGGACCTTTGTTTACCCTATCTTTAAATGACCATATCTTGGTCATACAGAAGTATTTTTCAATGATTTTTTTTAAATGGGGTAGAATTTCATGATCTTTGCAATGGTGTAGATGGTTTTCAATTTTTATGCATTTAAATTTTTCATTGGTGCGCTTAAAGTTAACTTACCTCACAATTTGGTCTAGGTTGTAGGGTTTTTGATGCTTAATGAACTATCTAACCCTAACATTTGATTGTGTGTTGTGTTTGGAAAGTTTCTAACATCTCTTGGTAAGATCTTGCAGGATTTATGGTGCATTTTTTTTTATGAAAACAACTAACACCTTTGTTACAGGAAAGACGATCAGTCCAATATTTTTCGATCCACAATCATTTTTTTATTAGCTTAGGAAAAAATTTCATTTGGTGCACTAAAATGAACAACAACAAACTCACATCTAATTTTGGTGTTGTTAAAATGAACCAATTTGAAGCTTTTTTAAGTTAGGAACTTTCTTTTGGTGCTTTAAAATGAACAACAACAACTCTCACATTTGATTTTGGTGCTATCTAAAATTGAACAAATTTGAAGCTTTTTCTAAGTTGGGAACTTTCTTTTGGTGCATTAAAATGAACAACAACAAACTCAGTTTTTGATTTGGTGTTGTTAAAATGAACCAGTTTTAAGCTTTCTAAAATAGGAATTCTCATTTGGTGCCCATAAAAAGAACATAAAACACTTCAATTTTTGGATCTAATAATGAACACATTTCATGTTTTCATAATTATGAACCTTTGAATTTGGTGCATAAAAAGATTGCAAATGTTTTTTATTTTGTTGAGGCACGCACGATTTACATTTGTTGACTAGTTAGGACTAGGCCTGATCTTCTTAGAAACACTTCAATTTTGGGGCTTAAAATTAACAAACTATTTTTGTTGTTTTCACACCATTGCTATCTTAACTGCTTGATGTTCTGAACACTTCAATTGGTGCAAAAAAAAAAAGAACATTTCATTTATGTTATTCACATATTTTTTAGGGATAACACCACTTGAGGTGTTTAAAATGAATCAATTTGCTATGAATTGTATGTTGTGTATTCATTGATTGGAAAAGCTAAATGTTTGTCTTCTCCCCTCACACCATTTGGTGATCTTGGGTGAGTGAGGAAATCTTGAGCTTTGCACTTTTTTGAAGCATACATTTTTAGAGGGCCTGCCTACTTGAGGAATCTCCCACGTCGGAGGACTCATGGGCGGCCCAAGCGGTACTTTCATTCTGGACCACTATATAAATCTTTTGTGAGTGTAAGGAAATTTCATCACTCACTAGGTGTGGATGTCCTATACCGACATATTCTTCCTTAGAATCCTTGTGATGTGTAAAAACCTGAAAGGGATAGAAGTCTTAATTGAACAAAATGTTGCATGTGTAGGTACCCAAAAATAATATCCCTAGAACATGACTAAGAGCCATTTGTTTTAAAAGCCACCCTATTATCCAAAACATTCTTTGAAAGTGGTGCATCATAATTTACTTCCAAGAAGTTACTTGCCATGTCCGACTACAGGCATGTGCCATAAGTCACATATAAAATTGTCTCTTCGAAGCATGAGGCAAGCCCACCTAAGAGGATGGTTTCTCTCCACTAGGTTTGTAATTGCTTGTTAAATGTCAAACTTTCCCAATTATATTCAAAACAATTGTGACATAAAATTTTGTGTCTGATTTAAAGAAAAAGAACACATCAAAACAAACATTGAATAGGTTGGTCAAATTGCAAACCCTTTGATTCAGTGTGTACTTGTGAAAGAAGCCTTATGTTTTTCACTCCTTGAAAGGATTTATCCTTAAAGGTTTCCGAACATCTTGGCTTTTATTTCAGGTTACCTTAATCAAACATTGGGAAAACTATGGCTTGGGTGTTGTGATTTCACAACTTGAGCTATAGACATTTAGGTCACATAAAGTCCATGATTTTGAGTTAGTCCAGTGATATTATATCATTTTCCATACTCAAGAACACAAAGAAAAAAAAACATAGAGGTTACAAATGGCCATTCTAGCTCACAGTATTTTTGCTAAACACCTAGGGAAAACAAAATAAAGTTATTTATAAGGTCATTGTTCGAACAAAAAATTTGGAAAATTAGATTGGTTACAAATTATTTCATCCATTATTCCCATACTACCTATTCAAAATAAAAATCCAACAAAACATTAGGATCATTCCTTCACTCAAAAAGTCTATGATATCGATAGTTACTTGGAACTCACATATAGTTCAAGTATCTTTCCCACAACATATCCTCTAGACCAAGAAGTGGAATATCGAACCAAGTTCTTCAACATTTTGATTTCCAAAAAGTAGCCACATTCCAAAACAACACTCAAGCCTTAGGGTTTTCGAGTTTCATAGAAAACCACCCCAAAATACCATCACACATTATGACCATCAGGTGACCCAACACTCTAGTTCAACAACAAAACCTTGTAGCACCTATTATTCAACCTAGTCTTAAACACATTGAAGGTGCCTAAACCGACATCATAAGCATTTTGAGAACCTTTATATTTGAGAAAAATGAAACACCCCACCAATTTATCACCGCATCAATCATCTTAAATGAAGAGGAAGAAAAAGAAAACATATTATTCCAAAGACCCATATTACTACCTCTTGCATGTTGGAATATGTGCCTCAATCCTTACTGACATGAAACTCCTGAAGGGCTAAGTCGTTGTGACAGTCTTCATGTCTGGGTGACTAACAGTTCTGATGCTCTTGAAATGATCCTATCGTTGTGACAGGGTTGAAGTCTTGTCGACAAAGTCTATCGCTGTGACTTTGTGCTTTCGGCATGACCTTTTAGCGAAGGGATTTCTTCGGGTGACAGTGTGATCTTATCAGGCTAACTCAGGTGTCGGGGAGAGGTCCCAGCGATTGGTGGATGTCTCACCGATAGGTTAAAGCTATCAGGGTAACACAGTGGTCGTGGGGAGATGTCTCAACGATGCAGCTTGGTCACACCGACAGGAGTTCTTTGCGGTGACAAAAAGACTTCGCTGAGAAGTCTTGGCGAAAGTCTTGAGTCTTGCCGACAGTAAGTCTTAGGTAAGACTTAGGGAGCTCGGAGAAAGGTCAAGGCGATAGAACAAGTCTTGGCGACAATGTGTTTTTCAGGTGGAAGCTTTGTTTCGGTATGACGTCTCACCGAAACCGTGGGGTCTTGCCGATAGGTGAAAGGTTTCGGAATAACACAAGGTTGTCGGCAGAATGTCTTGGTGATATCGGTATGTCTTTCCGAAAGGACTAACTCATCATTGTGACTGAAGACTTCGATATGAGTCTCTCTAAAAAGCGAATGTCACGCCGAATGGAAATCTCATCGGTGTGACTTGTGAACTCGACATGAGGTCTTGGCGAAGATGAAATGTCTTGCCGATGGAATGTCTGATTGCTATGACTTGTGCATTCGATATGAGTCTCGCCGATAAGGGAAACCTTTGCCGATAGGAACAAAATGGACATCGATGGTTTCGGTATAACTTCTTTGTTGTCTTGCCGACTGCTAGAGACTTAAAGTTGATATTGATAGAGGAACTTTGTGGCATCGGGGAGACACTGTGAGTGTCTCACCGATATGCAAAAAAAGTGTGACCTCCATTGACCGTGTGATCATCCTGTGTGGCATCATACTGGACCAATCAGAGGAAGCAGTTTTTCAAACTGTTGACGGTTGTTTTTTGTAACAGTTGCAACGCTGGAAAAAAAAACTACATGCAAGGAAAAATCATCTGCTTGAAAGGAAACTGTCTATGATTGGAAATGGCAGATAAGGATGCACTGAAGACAAAATCAGAATGTGAATAAGATTTAAAGTAGATCGATTCTGATTTGAAGATACGATGAGTTTTTCAAGTTGTTGAGAGAGCATTGGTCTGTAACTGATGAACTGTGAATAAAAGCTACAAAAAAATAACTAGAGAGCTAGATCTCTGAATTGTATGTAATGTTTTTGTTACTGTAATACAAAGTGATTCAGCTTGGTGTGGTGGGTTTTTTCCCGTAAGGGTTTCCCACGTAAATCTGTTGTTTATTGTCTTTGTGTATTTGCTCTATTTCTATGAATATTTCATGTGTGTCTTAATTAGATTGTAATTTGAAAAATTAAAAGCCCTACATTGCATTCTTCCCTGTGGTTTTGACATTAGGAAAGTGTTTCTGCACCTCTGCTTTCCTTACAAGTGGTATCAGAGCCTGGCCAATTGTGTTGTCCTTGTGAGTGGGTTGGGTTTTTTGTGTCAATCCTTTTCTAGTGGGAGTTTTGTAGAGTTCTTTTAGTTTAATTACAAATTAAGATGGCGAGCACATCCGGAAGGATGGATATAGAGAAATTCAATGGAAGCAATTTTGAGCTATGGAGACTCAAAATGGAAGATCTGTTAGTAGACTGATATATTTGGGCTGTTGTGTCTGGAACAATGCCTCAAGGCATGAAGCAAGAGGATTGGGACCTTGCAGATAGAAAGTATAAAGGGTTGATAAGGCTCTGTTTGGCAGACTCTGTTCTTCTGAACGTGCATGAAGAAAAGATGGCATCTTCCTTGTGGAAAAGATTAGCATCTATTTATCAAGGCAAGTCCTTGGTGAACAAGCTGTTCTTGAGGAAGAAGTTGTACTCTTTGAGAATGCAGGAAGGAGGGTCTATTGCTGATCACTTAAATGCTTTCAACATGTTGATTGCTCAGCTGACATTTGTTGGTGTGAAGATTGAAAATGAAGATCGTTGCATGTTGTTGTTGTGTTCTCTGCCTGATTCTTGGGATCATCTAGTGATGGCCATTGGGAGTACAACATCCACATTCAAGATGGAAGATGTTGCTTCTCTGTTATCAGAAGAAATGAGAAGAAAATCTTCTGAGATGACAAAGGAGGCTCTGGCTGTTAGAGGTAGACCAAAGGAGAAAGGCAAGAAGAAGGACAAGAAGTCTAGATCAAAATCAGAAGGGAGATCTAAGTCTCCTAGCAAGAAGTCAAAGGTGAAGTGATGGAACTGTGGGCAACCTGGTCATGTCCGAAGGGATTGCAAGGAGGAGAAAAAGAAGAAGAAGAACTCTTCTGGAAATGATTCTTCTCAAAGTGATGCAGATGCCTTCATTGCAGCTTTGGCTACACGGGCATCCGATGATGTCTGGCTGATTGATTCTAGAGCATCTTTCCACATGACATCTCATAGAGAATGGTTCACGAAGTATGAAGAATACAATGGTGGAAAGGTATACTTGGCAAGTGACTCATCTTTGGAAATTGTTGGTCGTGGAAGAGTCAGAATTCAATTCCCTGATGGAAGAGTGAAGGGAATCAATGATGTAATGCACATACCAGGTCTGGATCGTAATTTCCTTTCTGTAAGTAAGTTGAATGATATCGAAGTGCGGGTCACATTCTCTGGAAATGGCTACAAGATGACTAGAGGCTCTATGGTGTTGGCTAGGGGTGCTCAAATTGGTACCTTGTAGAAATTTGGATGCACAAGCTATTCAATGCAACAGTGTCTCTGCAAAGTCACTTATGGCTGCTCATGGAGAAAAGAAGGAAAACATTCCTAATGGTGTAAACTCCATGGAAGTTAAACTTCCAGCAGAGAAGACTATGCTCTGGCATTATAGGCTTGGCCACATTGGTGAGAAAGGTTTAAAAACCTTGAAAAATAAAAACGTGGTAGAAGGGCTTGAAGATTGTAACCTTGAGTTTGATTTTTGCGAACATTGCATATATGGAAAGCAGCACCGTGTTTCATTTTACTCCAGTCCTCACAAAACTTCTAATTTGCTTGATTATATACATTCTGATGTGTTTGGTCCAGTGAATGTTCCTTCGTTGTCTAAATCAAGATACTATGTGTCATTCATTGATGATTATTCAAGAAGAGCATTTGTATATTTTATGAAAAGTAAATCAGAAGTGTTCAATCGGTTTAAGGAATTTAAAAACCTTGTAGAAAATCATAATGGTAGAAAAATAAAATGTTTAAGGACTGACAATGGCGGTGAGTTCTGTTCAGATGAATTCGAAAGGTACTGTAAAGATCATGGGATCAAAAGACACAAGACTACACCTTACACTCCAAGGCAAAATGGAGTTGCTGAAAGGTTCAACAGGACAATATTGGAAAGAGCACGAAGTATGCTGAGCAGTGCTAGCTTGGAGGAGAAGTTTTGGGCTGAAGCAGTCTCTACAGCATGTTACTCGATAAATTGGTCCCCTAACTCTCCTCTTGTTGAGAAGATGCCTTTGGAAGCTTGGTCTGGAAAGAAGCCCTCTCTGAGACATATTCGTATCTTTGGCTGTGAGGCATATGCATATGTGCCATTTGAAAAAAGATCTAAGTTGGAAAACAAAGTTGTGAAGTGTATTTTTATTGGCTATAGCGCTGGAATAAAAGGATACAAGCTTTGGAATCCTGAGACTGAGAAGGTTTTGTACAATAGAAGTGTTATCTTTCATGAGCTGAAACCTTCTACATTGGATCTGAAGTCAGAGAAGAAATCAAAAAATGAAAAGGATGTAGCAGCAATTCCTCAGACACCAGATAAAGAGGAATTGAAAAATCAAAATGTACCTGATACTGAGGAGAGCTCAAGTAGTTCTAAAAGTTCTGAAGATGATGAAGAACCACCTCAGCCTCAGCCTATGAGGAGGTCCACTTGTGAAAGAAAGCAACCTGAAAGGTATGGGTTTTCTTTAATAGAGTCTACTTGTGCCTATGCTTTAATTTCTAGCACTGATGAACCTAGGACTGTGAAAGAGGAATTTAAAATGTCTGATTCAAACTCTTGGTTGGAAGCCATGAATTAAGAAATGGCATCATTAGAAAATAATGATACCTGGAGTTTGGTTCCATTGCCTAAAGGCAAAAAATTTGTAGGCTGCAAATGGATATTCAAAAAGAAAATAGGTCTAGATGGCAGTGTAGAAAAATATAAAGCGAGGTTGGTTGCAAAAGGTTATTCCCAGGTAGAGGGAATTGACTATGGAGAAATCTTTTCTTCTGTAGCTAAGCTGACATCTATTAGATTTCTTTTGTCACTTGCATCAGCATATGATTTAGAGATTAAATAGATGGATGTGAAAATAGTGTTTCTTCATGGTGATCTTGAAGAAGAAATTTATATGTCCCAGCCGGAGCACTTCATGGAAAAAGGTAAAGAAAGACTGGTATGCAAGTTAAAGAAATCTCTATATGGTTTAAAACAGTCCCCTAGAATGTGGTACCAAAATTTTGACACTTTTGTCTTGTCATTGGGATTTGTAAGATCAAAATGTGATCACTGTGTTTATTACAAAGCTAAAAGTGATCAAATTCTCATTATTTCTCTATATGTTGATGATATGTTGTTTATAGGCAATAGTAAGCTAATGATTTTTGATCTTAAGTCCCAGTTGTCTGCAAAGTTCGAAATGAAAGATCTTGGTGCAACAGGGTATATTTTGGGAATGGAAATAACCAGGGACAGAAAGAATAGAAAACTTTGGCTCAGTCAAAGTAAGTATATCATGACTGTTCTAGAGAGATTTTGTATGACTGAGTGCAAACAGCTAGTTGTTCCAGTTACACAGGGAACGAAGCTATCTGTTGAGGATTTTCCAAAATCTTCTTCTGAGATGGAGGACATGACTAGTGTGCCTTATGCAAGTGCAGTTGGCAGTCTTATGTATGTAATGGTCTATACAAGGCCAGACATTTCCCAAGCAGTGGGAGTTCTTAGTCGGTTTATGGCTAATCCTGGAAGAACACATTGGGATGCTGTGAAGAGAGTGTTTAGATATCTGAAGGGCACTTCAGACTATGCTTTGTGTTAGCATGGTAACTTGGTTGAATCACAGAGAACTCTCAGTATTCGAGGTTATGTGGACTCTGATTGGGTAGGGGACATTGACAGCAGAAGATCCACCAGTGGATATATTTTCATGATGAATGGTGGTGCAGTGAGTTGGATGAGCAAGCGACAGGCAGTAGTTACTTTGTCTACTACAGAGGCAGAATACATGGCAGCCACACATGCCTATAAAGAAGCAATTTGGTTAAAACATTTTTTTTCTAACATTGGCTTTGATGCAGAAAAGATTACTATCTACTGTGACAGCCAGAGTGCTATATGTTTGGCAAAGAATCCTGCTTTCCATGCCAGGATGAAACATATAGATGTACAGTATCATTTTGTACGAGATATGGTGGAGGATGGGAAGGTCTCCTTGGAGAAAGAGGATACTCTGGAGAATGTTGCAGATGCATTGACGAAGCCTGTGAGCACAGACAAGTTCAGGTGGTGTGCCAGTTCGATGGGCCTCTTGGCCCATGTTTTTTAGTAGTTTGTTTATGCTCTGGAGGTGTCAGTAAGATCTTCGTCAAGTGGGAGCTTGTTGGAATATGTGCCTCAGTCCTTACTGACATGAAACTCCTAAAGGGCTAAGTCGCTGTGACAGTGTTCATGTCTGGGCGACTAACAGTTCTAATGCTCTTGAAATGATCCTACCATTGTGACAGGGTTGAAGTCTTGCAGACAAAGTCTATCACTGTGACTTTGTGCTTTCAGCATGACCTTTTGGTGAAGGGATTTCTTCGGGCGATAGTGTGATCTTATCAAGCTAACTCAGGTGTCGGGGAAAGGTCCCAGCGATTGGTGGATGTCTCACCGATAGCTTAAAGCTATCGAGGTAACACAGTGGTCGCAGGGAGATGTCTCAACGATGCAACTTGGTCACACCGATGGGAGTTCTTCGCGGTGACAAAAAGACTTCACTGAGAAGTCTTGGTGAAAGTCTTGAGTCTTGTCGACAGTAAGTCTTCGGTAAGACTTAGGGAGCTCGGAGAAAGGTCATGGCGATAGACACAAGTCTTGGCGACAATGTGTTTTTCGGTGGAAGCTTTGTTTCGATATGATGTCTCACCGAAACCATGGGGTCTTGCCGATAGGTGAAAGGTTTCAGAATAACACAAGGTTGTCAGCAAAATGTCTTGGTGAGATCGGTATGTCTTGCCAAAAGGACTAACTCATCATTGTGATTGAAGACTTCGATATGAGTCTCTCCGAAAAGTGAATGTCACACCGAATGGAAATCTCATCGGTGTGACTTGTGAACTCGACATGAGGTCTTGGCGAAGATGAAATGTCTTGCTGATGGAATGTCTAATTGCTATGACTTATGAATTCGATATGAGTCTCACCAATAAGGGAAACCTTTGCCGATAGGAACAAAATGGACATCGATGGTTTTAGTATAACTTCTTTGTTGTCTTGTTGACTGCTAGAGACTTAAAGTTGATATCGATAGAGGAACTTCGTGGCATCGGGGAGACACTATGAATGTCCCACTGATATGCCAACAAAGTGTGACCGTTGTTGACCGTGTGATCATCCTGTGTGGCATCCTGCTGGACCAATCAGAAGAAGTAGTTTTTTCAAACTGTTGATGGTTGTTTTTTGTAACAGTTGCAATGCTGGAAAAAAAAACTACATGCAAGGAAAAATCATCTGCTCGAAAGGAAACTGTCTATGATTGGAAATGGCGGATAAGGATGCACTAAAGACAAAATCAGAATGTGAATAAGATTTAAAGTAGATCGATTCTAATTTGAAGATACGATGAGTTGTTCGAGTTGTTGAGAGAGCATTGGTCTGTAACTAATGAATTGTGAATAAAAGCTACAGAAAAATAACTAGAGAGCTGGATCTCTGAATTGTATGTAATGTTTTTGTTACTCTAATACAAAGTGATTTAGCTTGGTGTGGTGGGTTTTTTCCCATAAGGGTTTCCCACGTAAATCTGTTGTTTATTGTCTTTGTGTATTTTCTCTATTTCTGTGAATCTTTCATGTGTGTCTTAATTAGATTGTAATTTGAAAAATTAAAAGCCCTACATTGCATTCTTCCCTATGGTTTTGACATTAGGAAAGTGTTTCCGCACCTCTTCTTTCCTTACATTGCATGGAAATAGGTATGATCCTCTTGGTAATATAAATCGAGTGACCTTATGATAGGGTACTAAACACCATAACCACCTCACAACACCATCACACCTTATGACCATCGGGCGACCTATTGCTCTAGTTCAACAACCAGACCTTATAGCACCAATCTTTCAACCAAGTAACACACATATTGAAGGTTCCCAAACTAACATCATAAGTAGTTTGAGAACCTTTATATTTGAGAAAAATGAAACACCCCGCCAATTTCTCACTACATCCATCATCTTAGACGAAGAGGAAGAAAGGCAGACCTAGCAGCTGGAAGACCTATATTACCACCTGTAGACATGCAAAATTAGCATCATGCATTCAATTAGGTCCATTCAACCAAGTTCACATTCATTCGCTCATAAAATTAATCAGGTTCATTTAATCTCTAAGGATTATCCACTTAAATTGAATAAATTAACTTTATTTAATTTAAGCCTATCATTCCCTCTTTGATTAAATAAATCAGGACTTTATTTAATTGAAATCCAATTCATATTTCTCCTTTTCTAATTTAAATAAATCAAATATCTAATTCAAAGAGGTCAAACTCACCTAATCATCATTAAGCTAGTCTAACCATGATTAAATGATAATCCTAATCACCTGGATTCTCTAGATTTTTCCACTTGCACAAATAAATCCATTTATTGATTTATTAAAATCAACATTTTCACTCAACGTGGCATCTTCCCTCAAATTTGAATTCAAAAGAAAGTTGCAAGGTACATCCAACAAGGAATTTAATAGGTCTTACATGTCTCTTACATGTCCCTTGCACAAGTCAAACTCAGCATTAACTCTCATTTCAAATTTGAAATTTCCCCCTCTTGGGCACATTTCCCAAATCTTGCACATCCTTAAGCCTATCACAACTTGACAAGTGTCCTCATCTCATTGGTCCAATATTTGTCCCACATTCATCCATTTTGCCAATCCCTCATCAAGAAAATCTATAAATGTCTACTTCATCCTTGATCAAATCCTCCACAATCTCTTGCAAAGTCACTCTCCTTGAGAACTGATTTTTCCCATCTTACTCTATCATAATCATTGGCATTATATCATTTAGCTTATCTTAGCAAGGGTTGGGAAAGGGCTATTTTCTACAATAGCATCAATCCAATATGAGATGTTATTTACTTCATGATTTGTTGTATGCTTTCATCTAGTTTATCTAATCCGTTTGTTGTTTTGATTGCATCATTAAAGCATGTTGACTCATCTCATATGGATGTTAAAATCTTGCTTTGTTTTAAACTAACCATTCTAATGTGTGTTGTTTGTTTTGAGCAAATTCATATTTCCCCATCTACACCACCACCTGTGTGGCAATAAATATACATCCCTCATGCTTTTTGGCAAGCCAAAGATCCTTAGGTCTGGCAAGAGCAAGATCCTTAAACGAAAATATATACTTAGGCTCTCAAAGAATCGCCCTACAAAAAAAAATTCCAAAGGTTTCTTCTCAAGGAGATATCGCAACCATCAAAACTGGCTAGATCACTTCTATTATCACTTTACACTAATAGGCCACATATTTTCTAGAGAATATGAATCAAGAAAACAATTACAAAAAGATTGGTAATTGTTTATGACAACCACGAGGTCACAACACATAAAGAAAATGGAAGCAAACGAAACAAACAATAGCATCCCACCAACCAATGCCATAAACGATGAAAGTATCCCTTGGGGCTATAGGCCAACTAATCTTGAAACACCACAAAATAGGCCTATGTACAGAAATACCTTCATTGAAGAGGAACTAAATCGCAAATAGAAAGAGGTAATTGAATAAAACAACCAAGACCCAAAAAAAGTAGTTATGGAGGAGGTATACACAGAGGAAGAAATAAACAAGGATGAATTGTTCAAACATTCCAACAATCCCAAGGTTCTTAAACTAATGGACAGGCTGTTGAGAAAGGATCCAAACTCCTATTTCTTCAAGTTAGCACAAAGTGGTGCTAAATTATTAGTGGACTTCAACGTAGAAGCTCTCAATGATGTCAACCTTATTCCCTTAGGGGATAAATCAGTTGTAAGACAAATAATTGAACCTCTAGAGATGCCAAACATGCCACCTGTGTTCTCACAAAACAATGGTCAACCCAAAGAGAACCCTTTATTCAAAAGACAACCTCAGGTTGAATAAGTAGTAGTAGCACAACTGTATCAAGGACGACCATCACAATATGAACCACCAAACAATAATCCTCCTTCTAGATAGTATATACCTCAGAATACCTCAAACATCGACCTTTCCTAGAACAGCCAATACCTTTGACAGGGTGGAACACAGGGTCCCCCTCAAACAGTCAATACCTTCAATAGGGTGGAACACAAGGTCCCCCTCCAAATAGTCAATACCTTCAACAAGGTGGAACACAGGGTCCTCCTTCGAACAATCAATACCACCAACAAGGTGGACCACATGGTCCCCTTCTGAACCAGAAATACCAACAAAAAAGTGTGCCACATAGCACCCTTTTTCAGTCAACCCATCAACAAGGTGTCCCAATAACGCATCAACAAGGTAACCTTCAGCTTAGTCCTTCCTAGCAACAAGGTGTGCTACAGAGTTCCCTTTCTCATTCGACCCATCAATAAGGTGTCCCAAAAATGCATCAACAGGGTAACCTTCAGTTTAGTCCTGCCTAGCAACAAGGTGTGCCATAGAGCACCCTTCCTCAGTCATCCTACCAACAAGGTGTCCCAATAACCCATCAATAGGGTAACCTTCAATTTAGTCATGTCCAGCAGCAAGGTGTGCCACAGAGTACCCTTCCTCAGTCTTCCTACCAACAAGGTGTCTAGATAACACATCAATAGGGTAACCTTCAATTTAGTCCTACCCAACAACAAGGTGTGCCACAGAATACCCTTCCTCAGTCATCCTACCAATAAGGTGTCCTAATAACACATTAACAGGGTAACCTTCAATACACTTCATCTCATCAATAAGGAGCTAACCCTCCTTACACCTAGTAGGTACCTAACATGTTATACTCCCAAAACAATTACCAAGGTCTCATACCTTCACAATATCTGATATATGACCCAAACATGGTGAGACAACAAGGATATTATACACATAACTCGCAAAAAAATGTACCAAAAATGGACATGGAAATGAGGCTAGAAGCTGTCACCCAATAGGTAACAGGAAAGCAAGCCTGAAAAAAATATATATATATATACTATCCAAGAGATATGCCCATTCCCGTTCGATCAATTTGTCACTACAATACCCTTTCTGAAGAATTTTGAAATACCCAGGTTTGACAAAAAATACAAAGGAAGAGGGGACCCAATAGATCATATACGTTATTTCTTTGTATCATGCATGGAAGTACAACACAATGACTCATACCTCATGAGACTATTTCCATGCAGCCTTACGCTATGGAGTGGTTCACCTGTTTGACACCAGTAATCAAAACCTTTGATGAATTGTCTAAAAAATTCATAAACCACTTCTCCTTCAACATTGAACAAGATGTCACCATCACAAGCTTGTCCATAATTAAATAGAATCAAGGAGAATCTTTTATCTCCTACCTACAGCGATGGAGACACAAGGCTAGTAGATGTAAATGGCCCATTCCCAACAAGGAATTGGTGGACATGTTCATTACCAACGTCTTACTTGAGATCAATTATCAACTCGTAATGTTATGTCTAGCAGACTTTGAAGAAACCATTGAGACCGGGTTGAATATTGAGAGAGCCCTCATTGCAAGAGGTGCCCTTAAAACAAATAGCTTAAAAGACAATCTGTCTAGTTCAAATGAGAAACCTAAAGTCTAGGCTAAAAACAAAAACGTCACAAACAATGGAGTGGTTGATACTAGGACATTATGGCAGTCACAAAACACAATTCAAAAAAAAACACAGGTAGCATAGACAAGTTATGTTCCAAACAATGCGCAAAATAACCAAAATACCTATCCCAAGAATAATCAAGTTGCAAACCAACAAAAAAATTAGGGAGGGAAATAGAGGTAGTACGATCAACCAAGAAGGTAATTCATAGTACTAGGAGAGTCATTGGAAACAATCATGTGCAAACTAGTACAAAAAAACCTCCTCAAAACTAATGATCATCCAAACTATGAGGAACCTAGTTTCAAAACACTGTATTATAACAAGGACTTCTGTTACTTCCATATTATCAAAGGACACACCACAAACAATTGCATCAAACTCAAGCACCTTATCCAAGATTTAATAGACAAAGGGGAGGTAGATGTCAAACATCGTCCTAGGAATAAGGACCTGCAAATATACTCAAACCCAATCCTAAACCATTCCAAAGGAAATGAAAAAGGAAAGAAACAAGAGTACCATAACACCAATTACACATATGGGGACACAGTTTTAGGAACACTTTCACAAGTTGAAGATAATAGGGAAAAACATAGTGACTCTACTAGGTGGAGAAAATAACTATAACTTAACCACCCGCTAAGGAACAGTTACAATTCAAGGAGTACCGCCCAAACCTACAATCAAGTCACCAAATGACTATATTATTTTGGAATAATTAAAAAAAACACCTACCCTAATTTCAATCTTGGAGTTGTTAACACTATCACCTACCCATAGGGAAATACTTGAAAAGGCATTGGAAACAACAATCCCTAATGACCTCAATCCTAGTCAGTTCCAAGCTATGGTTGGTAAGATCACACAAAGTAATCATTTAATCTTTTCTGATAAAGATCTACCCCAAAGAAAATTCCATAACCAATCCCTCTACATAGAGGTTGGTGTTCATAAAACCATGGTCAAATGGGTACTAATTGATAATGGTGCAGGTTTAAACATATATACCTTAAAATTTATCAAATAGCTGGGGTATTCTGACGATGTGATTGATAAAGGAAAGAGTATCACAATAAGGGCCTCCAATGACCTAGAAAGAAATTCTGAAGGAACAGTCAAGTTACCAGTGCAAATAGGGTTGGCCCTAACAAAAACCGCTCGTCAAGTACTGGACCTTGAGTTTCCATACAACCTCCTCCTAGGACACCCTTGGATCCATGCCTTACAAGCAGTCCCCTTAACTTTTCATCAATTCCTAAAGATTATCCATGAAGGAAAAGAGGTAACACTAAATGTCGATCCTAAGCCTTTTCATTTATGTGCCAAGTTAGAGGAGAAATACAATAAAATTCAATGTGTGCCTAGCAACGA
Organism: Sequoia sempervirens; assembly: GCA_007258455.2. Classification (NCBI taxonomy): domain Eukaryota; kingdom Viridiplantae; phylum Streptophyta; class Pinopsida; order Cupressales; family Cupressaceae; genus Sequoia; species Sequoia sempervirens. Next base: position 9,642,905 of record VDFB02000008.1, read on the forward strand.
CATAGAATTCCACTCCTTTTCTTATGTTGATCCTTCAACACTTCCATCCACCTCAACCAAGAATGCCTCAAGTGACCAACCAAAAATGGAAGCCAATATTCAAGTACTTGACAAGGGTAATGGGAATTACTATTTCAACCAAGCATTTTGGATCGGCATGCTTCTGCCAACACCCATAGTATATGGAGTTCCAAAAGAGATCAAGATAGTACAAATGGTTGCCAAGCCCACTATCTTCACTAGGTGGGGAGACATGGAAGATGAAGAAATATTTGAGGACTTTTCATCTATGATCTACAAGGAGGACCAAGAAGAACCATAAAAGTTGCAACGCATTTTAATTGACCCTACTACTAGAGGTTATCAATTAGTTAAATAGATGGGGTATAGTGGAAAGGGTGGCCTGGAGCTACACAAACAAGGTTGGTCAGAGCCTATTATAGTAGAACAAAGGAAGAAAAATATGGGGCTAAGTTATAAGCCAAAGGATGTGGTTATTCCAAAAACTGGATGAACCTCTTGGAAGAAGTGAGAAATTTCTCCTAGCATTAAGGCTCTGGATACCTATCATACCTTAGACAACGATTTACCTAATGAATACTTATTTGATAACTTTAGCATTGATAGGTTCGCTCTCTAACATATTCAAACCATTCCCAACATCTACTACAATTCTGTTATAGACTCTAATGAATACGAGTGGGATTCTCCTTCCTTCATCACCGAATATGATTCTCGCTCTTCTAGCAATGATAACCTAGAAACTCAATGGGAAAAGGACACCCAATCCATACTAACCCTTTCATCCACTTCCATAGGCTTTGCAGATCAAGATGATAACCTCCCACTCCAGTACCTACAACTCATAGATTGGGATCAACAACAACATACACCTATTCTAGATCAATTCCAAAATGATGAGGCAATCGCGGAGTTCATGGGATTTCGAACAGACATACCAACAAGAGAACACAAAGCAGGATTCATCATGGAACTTGAACAAGAGGCATACTTTGGTGGAGAGATTGAATCTTCCAGTCGCAAAAATGAAAGAACATAAAAATATGGTCCCCTAGAGAAAAATACATTGTGGCTCTATCAGATCCAGAAAAGAGGAAAATAAAGGACGCATCTAAAGGTGAAAACCTCTCAAAGGCACCTGAGGATGGAAGACTCAATCTCCCCATATCAGAATATCAGGAAAGATCCACACTGCTAGTAGAAGAAGCAAAACCCATAAATGTTGGCATAGTAGAGGAACCGAAGATAACCTACCATGTTGCATCACTGGACCTAGAAGAAAAGAACAACTTCACAGCTTTCATCAATGCCCGAAAGGTAAATTTTGCATGGACCTATGCTAACATGCCTAGACTAGATCCAATATTAGTGGTACATCATCTAGCTATAATCCCTGGAGCAAATACTATAAAGAAAAAACTTAGAAAAATGCATCCATATATAGCATTACTAATAAAGGTAGAGCTAAAGAAACTACTAGATGTGGGTTTCATCAGACCCTTTGACTATCCACAATGGATATCAAGTCTAGTACTAGTGTCCAAACCTACTAGGGGCATAAGGATATGCACAGACTTTAGAGACTTGAACAAAGCCTGTCCAAAGGATGACTTTCAATTGCCAAGTATCGACATGATTGTAGATCTAATAGCAGGGCATGAGATGCTATCCTTAATGAATGGTTTCTCTAGATACAACCAGATAAAGATCTCTCTAGATGAGCAACATAAAACAACATTTACTTGTGCTTAGGGAACATTTTGTTGGAATGTAATGCCCTTTGGTCTAAATAATGCAGGAATGACATATCAAAGAGCAATGACGACAATATTTCATGATATGCTACACACAATCATGGAGGACTATGTGGACAACACTCTAGCGTAATCATTCAAAAGGGCAGACCACTTGACAAACCTAGCCAAGGTATTTGATCATCTTGAACAATACAATATGACACTCAATCCTAAGAAATGTGTATTTGGGGTAACATATGGAAAGATGTTGGGGTACATAGTATCAAGAAGAGGGATTGAAGTAGATCTAGCCATAGTAAAAGAAATAATGGAGATGCCTCCGCCTAAGACACTAAAACAGTTGAGGAGCCTACAAGGGAAGTTGAAATCCATCAGGTGATTTATCGCACAATTGGCAGACAAATGTCGCCCTTTCACTCATCTCCTACACAAGGACATCACCTTCAAGTGGGATGGGAGATGTGACTAAGAATTCCAACAATTCAAGGAGTACCTACTTACTCCTCCTATACTCATGCCGCCTATCCCAGAAAAGGAAATGATACTTTATGTGTCTACCACACAAGCAACACTGGGAGCTCTCTTGGCCCAACTAGATGATAACAATAAAGAAAGGAAAACCTATTATATTAGCAGAACACTGGTGGGCTATGAACTAAACTACTTTCCCATTGAAAGAGTGTGTCTCTCAGTCGTGTTTTCAACACAAAAGCTGAGACACTACATCCTAACAGAAAGATCAAGCTGATTTCTAAGGTAGACCGACTCAAGTAATTACTAGCAAGAGCAGCCCTAACAGGCCGAATAGCTAAATGGGTAATGATCCTAAGTGAGTTTGATATAGATTATGTGGATAGGAGATCTATCAAGGGACAAATTATAGCAGACCAATTGGTTGAAGCACCCTTAGATGATCATAAACCTCTCATAGTGGACTTTCCAGATGAGAGTATCTTGATGACAAAAAAGATAGACTAATGGACTCTATACTTTGACAGGTCCCATACTCAACATGGATCTGGATTTGGTATTCTATTTCTCACATCACAAGGAGATAGTATACCCAAGGCCTACAAGATTTCATTCCCATGTACGAACAACATCTCAGAATATGAAGCTCTTATCATAGGGTTAAAAATGGCTATTAAATGGAGAATAAAAGAGCTACATGTCTTCAGAGACTCTCAGCTAGTGATCAGACAAGTGAATGATGAGTACCAGAAAAAAGATGAAAAATTGTTGCCATATAAAATAATGGTGGATAGCTTCAAGGAATACTTCATCAGAATAACTTTTGATCGAATTCCTTGGATCAATAACAGAGTTGTCGATGTAATGGAAACAATAGGCTCACTGCTTGATATTCTACAGAACATGCCTAAGTATGAGTTTCTCATGGAACAGTTGTTGGTACCAGCATTCAACATCCTGGAATTAGAATTGGTATGTGTTTTTGTTGGACCTAACTCCCCATGGTACCATATCCATTGACTTAATGACCACCCAAAAGAAAACCTTCACTTGTAGAACTTCCCGTTTTACCATCCTAGGAGATACCCTATACCACTGTAGTCTATATGGTATGTTACTTTGGTGCCTTGATGTAGAAGAATCACAGACAACTTTACAAGAAGTTCACGAAGGTATTTGTGGATCCCACTCTAGTGGACTTAACCTAGTCTAGAAACTGCTCATAATAGGATGCTATTGGCCCTCCATGGAACAGGAATGCATACAATATTCTAGAAAGTGTTGACAATGTCAGTAGCACATTGACCTAGTTCATGCACTAGCACAGGAATTGAGACCTATAACCACACCATGACCTTTATCACAATGGGGATTGGACCTGGTAGGCAAGATATCACCCGCTTCATCCAATGGGGATAAATTCATTATCACAGTAACAAAGTACTTCACTAAATGGATAGAGGAAATTCCATTGACCTATATCACTAACAAAAAAATATCAAAATTCATTTTGAATTATCTAATCTATATGTATGGAATTCCCCAAACAATAATAATAGATAATGGAACCCCATTCAAAAATCAGGATATCCAAGAGCTATGTTCCCAATTTTCTATCCACCATCAATTCTCCATGGCCTATTACCCACAAGAAAATGGTCAGGATGAGGCATCTAACAAAACCATCTTGAAAATACTCAAAAATATTGTTAATAAAGTCGGTCGTGATTGGCATTTGCAGCTAAACCCAGCCTTATGGGCCTATTGAACTAGCATTCACACACCTACTGGCGCCACACCATTTTCCTTGGTCTAAAGATTAGAGGTCATCTTTCCTATTGATATTCAAATCCCTTCATTGCGAGTTTCACTATGAAATGCATGGTCAACAACGAAGAATACAAAGTATCAAGGTTGAATGAATTAGAACTCCTAGATGAAAGACGTTTGAGTGCATTAAACCATCTGTAGGTTTATCAAAATCAGCTCAAATGAAACTATGACAAAAAGATCAAGGACAGGAACTTTCAAGTTGGTGAATTAGTCCTCAAAGAGAATAAAAAAGGTACAACTAAATCAGGACAGCAAAGGAAAATTTGAACCCAACTCGTTAGGCCCATTTGCCATCACAGCAAGCTATAGCTCTGGGGCATATCAGTTAGCTACTCCTAAAGGAGAACCTTTAGCTGAACCACTGAATAGCAGCCACCTCAAGAAGTTCTACACATGAAGCACATCAGAATACCCCAGGAAAAAGAGTAAAAATCCAAAAAAAATACAAAAAGAAAGAAAATTAGTAAAGAGAAATAAAATTTTCTCTAAGTGAAAACCACTCTGTGGTGCTCTTAGAATAGGTACCATAGTAAAAACCTAGCAAACAAGCACTATGTTTGAATAAAACTTACACCATTATCTATCGGTACTATCCACAACATCCACCCATTTTATTTCATAATAAAATAGGGTATCCAACCATGGCTTGTCATTGATTAAGGAAAGTCATCTTGTCTACAACTGGGGACAATTTCAAAAAGCTAGTCATGGATTAGATCTTTGAGCATCCTATCATGGTCATGAAAATTACAAATGATCAAAAATAATGGAAAATAGCAAAAAAGTCAAAAACATTTAGAAAACCACAAAAGACAAACATTTGGAAAATATTGAAAACAAAACAACATCGTGGGGTTATTCCTTCACTCAAACAATCTAAGATATCTACATTTGTTTAAACCTCATAGGTAGCTCAAGTATATTTCTTGCAACATATCCTCTAGACACAGAAGTGGAATATCAATCCAGATTATCAATGTTGTGTACCCAAAAATAGTTTATGCTTTGAGTCAAACGGTCAAACTATGTGGTCTTTGCATGTACAACGTAGGCAAGGTTTGAAATCCCCTAAGACCCTAGTTCAATCCCCTTAGGTTTCCAACATGCTTTATTTCAACTTAGTCAAAAACACAAAAAATCCAAAAAAACAATCAAAAGATACAAAATCCAAAAACATTCACAAAATAGAATAAGGTCAAAAACACTCAAACCAAGCAAACTATGAGCCTCTGCATGTACAATGTAGGCAAGGTTTATCTTTGATGAGCCCCTGAGGCCCTAGGTTAGTCCTTTGAAAACAACAAAATCAACATCATAAAACTTAGAAAAATCAAAAAGACCCATGTCCGCCATCACAATTCACAATAAGACATCATCCATAATAAACAGATTGTCACACTCACCCTTTGACAAAACAAACAAAATAAGCAAAGAAAACATCAACGGCTAGAACTTTCAAGCAGACAATCGCAAAAGAATTTGATCACAAATTGAACTAAAAAAAATCCATGTATCAAATACATATCTTTTTGACAAGACCCAACAACATCCTAAGATATGTCTTAACGGATTCATTCCTACGATAGACATGATCAACATTGGATAAATAGACCCACCCCAAATAGATAAGGCAAGTGATATAACAGCATTGTTTTATCTTTTTGTTGTCTTATTTTTGTGATTTACATTATTGACTCATTCCTAGGATCTCTCGAGGATGTCCATAAGGATTTATAGAAGAAGGAATGAGCGCAATTGAGCGTCACTTTGATCTGTTGTTTGTGGATAGTCCTGTTATACTACCATCGTAAATACTTGTTTTGTTTTGTGTGTGGAAGTCATCTTTGGAACATTTCATGTAATAGTGACATGTTAGGTTCTTAATACCTCTTGTGTTACTAATCTAACATATTTTTAAAGCTTCCCACCCATACACTCTAACAAGGTTTTTGTATGTCTAGTATGAGCAAGAATACTCCTTGTTTGTAGAGTCAAAGTCCATGCAATAAATACAAAGTCACCTTGGTCATTAATACCCTAGTGCATCGGATTTATTTTCTATATAAAAATGGATTGTTCAAAACTACAAAGTCTCTAAAGCAAAGCAAAAGAAACTCATCAACTACTAACTAACATCACATTTCTATCTATCATCAATATTTCTTCTAAAATTAAAATCACATTTCTATCTATCATCAATATTTCCTCTAATTATCACATTTCTATCTATCATCAATATTTCTTCTAAAATTAACATAATATTTATATCTATCATCAACATTTCTTCTAAATTAACATCACATTTCTATCTATCATCAATATTTCCTCTAATTAACATCATTTTCTATCAAAACATCAACATTTTTTTCTGAGTGAAATCTCCATAGTTATATCATTAGTACCAGTTTGCATCCACAATATCGTCAATACACATCATGATGATAATAAACCAATAAAAACATCATATAAAAATAAATTAATCATATATCGTCATCACGTAAGCATAAAATGAGAATGAATTGAAGAAGGTATATATCATATATATCATCATCAAAAAAGAGAGTACATCATCAATGTGATAGGATATACAAAATTATAATATGAGGCCTTGACTGGGCCGATGAATATATACATACAAAACACATGTCTACAAAATGCCTCTAAGAAATGAACAACATGAAGATCAAGTACAAAAGTAAGACCCTGACAGGAAGGACATAAACCTTAATTTCACCTAGGAAACCCTAATTTCTACTTGGGGAAACTTCCTACTTTCAAAATAGAAGCTCAGAGAAACATCAGAATGAGAAACAAAGGACCTATAAACCTAATTCTACAACCTAAACACATTGGAATGGAAATAGAACAGAGTCATGAGCCTGACCTCAAAACTTGAAATTTTTGGTCAACCTCTCGAGGGGGAAACATAGAGTCCTACCATCATTCCACGAAACACCGTGGCACAATGGGGCATAATTTCTTTTTAAAAAAACATGATCTTAAAAATAGAATATTTGAAACAAAGCAACCAGTACTTTGTATCAAAGAGGGGAAAAATGTAGATATGTAAAATTGACTTAACACCTATCACAACTCGGAACATCTCAGAACAACTCTAAATCAACTCAAAACATCTTGGAATGACTTTGAATCAACTCAGAACATCTCGAAATGACTTCGAATCAACTCGGAACAACTCTAAATCAACTTGAAACATCTCAGAATGACTCTGAATCAACTCGAAACATCTTGAAACATCTTGGAATCAACTCGGAACATCTCTGAAGCATCTTGAATCATCTCAAAATCATTCCACGATCATCAAACGACATTTGAAACTCTAATTTCCTCTATTAATTGAATAATACAACATTATTTAATTAATCCACTATTTCATCATTTTTGACAAATTAAATAAATATTGTTTATTTAATAAAGTCTTGAAAACCCTAATTCTACTATTGATTGAATAATACAACGTTATTTGATTAATTCATGTTTCATCGTTTCGACCAATTAAATAAATTACATTTATTTAATAAAGTCCTAATCTAATCTTAGTTTGTCCCGATTAGTCAAACAACGCCAATTATTCGATTATGTCACTAATTCATCTTATTCCTCAAAATTAATTGAATTATTAAATCATAATAATTTAATTATGACACTTTCCCTCCAAATTTTGAATAATCAAATCAATTATCAAAAATCAAATCAAAACAAAAAAAAAAGGAATTAATTAATTTAATTAATTAACTAATATTCCTCACCCACTTTTTGATTGAGAAAATCATGGATTGCTAACTAAACAATCTAATTTTGCTAACTCAACCATCTAATTCCTAACTAAACCCTAACTAATCAATCAATTTCTAACTAAGCAATCAATTGTTGACTGATCAATCTAAAACCTTGACTAGCCAATCTATTCATCAATCACCCTAATTGTGCAATCAACTTTCCACAATATTCTCATGTCTAAATCCTCTCAACATATGTTGACCATTGATCTGGATATTCTCCAACATGATCCTAATCGTCGATTCAAAATCTCTTTTCCTATATAACAAACCTCTCTCCTCACAAATATAGATCGAAGAATCAACATACCTTATGCAACGAAGTGTTGTTGAGATCATCCTTGAGAGAGCTTCATTCCTTCCTTCGATCAACCAAGCATTCATCCACACTTTTCACATGAACTTTGGAGGCTTCACTATGATAAGAGAAATCCAACATCAAGCGAATACACTCTGCTACGAGATGGTGAAACTGTCTTTTTCTTTCATTTCATTTGGTAATCAGTAGGTTCCTTATTATGTTTGCAATAGTATAGTTTAATCTCGTATGCGTAGGAGTTTTAGATTTTAGATTTGTGCATTTAACTATATATTAGATTCCTTTGTTAAATTGCATTCTTTTTCATCTTGAATTTGAATCTAATGTCCTTTTTCCCCCCCACACACCTTCCAAATAGTTCATCCCAACAACAAGATGTGCCACATGGTACCCTTTCAAATCAACAGTCCCATCAACAAGGTGTACCACCAACACACTATTAGGGTAACCTTCAATACAATTTGTCCCAACAAAAAGTTACACCACCAACGCACTACTAGGGTACCCTCCAATAGAATCAACCACAACAAGGAGTACCACCAACGCACTATCAAGGTACCCTCCTCAACAAAATCAGCAAGGACCTAACCCTCCTTCCACACAACAAGGACCTAACCCTCCTTACATTCAACAAGGACTTAACCCTCCTTACATTCAACAAGGACTTAACCCTCCTTCCACACAACAAGTGTCTAACCCTCCTTAAATTCAACAAAGACTTAACCCTCCTTACATTCAACAAGGACTTAACCCTCCTTACATTCAACAAGAACCTAACACTCATTCCACACAACAAGGACCTAACCCTCCTTACATCCAACAAGGACCTAACCCTCCTCCCACCCGACATGGTTACCAAGGTCCTATAACTCCACAATACCCAATCTATGACCAAAAATCATGGTAGGACAACAAGGTTACTATGCACAAGATCCACAAACAAATGTACCAAATACAAAGGTAGGAATGCAACTACAAGCCATGAATCAAAGGATATCAGACATGCAAATTTGAAGACCCAAGAAAACCTACACTTTACAGGATATATGTCCATTCCCTTTTGATCGCTCTATTACAATGCTCCCCTTCCCTAAAAATTTCAAAATACCCAAGTTTGACAAGTACAAAGGAAAGGGAGATCCAGGAGAACATGTGAGAGATTTCTCAATAGCTTGGATTGAAGTTAAAAATAATGATTCCCACCTAATGAGACTTTTTCCACACAATCTTCCCAATCATGCTATGGAATGGTTCTCCCATATACCACTAGGTATTAAAAATTTTGACGAACTAACTACCAAATTTTATAATTCACTTTTCATTCAACATAGAACAAGATGTCACCATCACTGACCTCTACAAGATTAAACAAAGTCAAGGAGAATCTTTTATATCCTACCTACAAAGATGGAGACATAAAACTAGTAGGTGCAAGTGGCCTATTCCTGACAAAGAACTGGTGGATATCTTTGTTTCAAATGTACAAGTTGAAATCAATTACCAATTCACCATGTTATGCCCTATGAACTTCGAAGAGACTATTGAAAAGGGGCTACACATTGAGAGAGCTCTCATAGCAAGGGGAGTGATTAAACTAAACAAACCAAAATTCAACTCTTCTAGTTCGAACGAGAAACCTAAGATTTGGGCCAAGAATAAAAATATTACAAACAATAGAATAGTTGATGCTAGAGCTATATGGAATGTACAAAATCCTAATGTACCTCAAAACAAACCCCAAGTTGCACAAACAGGCTACACTCCTTACAACATACAAAATAACCAACTCACCTATCCCCAAAACAATCAAGCGGTTAACAAAAAAAAAATCAAGGAGGACAAAGAAGGCAATATGATCAACCAAGAAGAAAATTTACTGCCTTAGGAGAACCACTTGAGACAATCATGCACAAATTGGTTCAACAAAAGCTCATTAAGATCAACAATCGCCCAAACTATGAAGAGCCAAGTTTCAAAACACCATGGTATAATGAAAAGGACTTATGTGAGTTTCACAAGATCAAAGGGCATACGACAAACAATTGCATGAGACTCAAACATATAATACTTGACTTGATTGACAAGGGAGAAGTGGATATCGAACATCATCCTGGAAACAAAGATCTCCAAATCTACACAAATCCATTTTTGAACCATGCTAAGAAGAATAACAAAGGAAAAGACCAATACTATCACAGTGCTAACTACACCTATGGTGGCATAGTCCTAGGTACCCTCTCCCAAGAAGATGACACTAGGGTTAATGTGTTAACGATACAAACCAGGGACCCCGAATGTAATGTAACTACCCATCGAGGCAAGGTCATAACACAATGATCCCCACCTAAACCCACCACTAAGTCATCTAATGACTATAGAATTGTAGAAAAATTGAAGAAGACTCATGCTTTGATCTCCATTATAGAGTTGCTAAAATTATCACCCACACATAGGGAAATACTAGAAAAAGTGTTCCCTAATGACCTCAATCCTAATTAGTTTCAAGCCATGGTTGGAAAGATCATGGCCAATTGTCATTTAGTCTTTTCCAAGAAAGTCCTTCCACAAAAGTCATTCCACAACCAATCCCTCTATATAGAGGTGGGTGTCCACAAACATATGGTCAAAAGAGTATTGATAGATAACGATGTGGGTTTGAATATTTGTACCTTGAAATTTGTAAAATAGCTGGGGTATTCTAATGATGTAATTGACAAGGGAAAAATCAGAGCTATAACTGCTTATGACAACCTAGAAAGAAATTTAGAAGGGACATTTAGGCTACCTATACAGATAGGACTGACAACAATATAAACCGCATGTCATGTATTGGACCTTGAGCTACCATGTAACCTTCTTCTAGGACACCCATGGATTCATTCACTATAGGCAGTTCCCTCTACATTTCACCAGTGTCTAAAATTTCCTCATGAAGGAAAGGAGGTTGCATTATATGCTAATCCTGAACCCTTCCACTACTATGCAAAATTGGAGGAGAAATACAACAAAATCTAGTGTATACCTAGTAATGACATATCCTTTCACTCCTCATATGTTGACCCATCAACGTACCATCAACCTCAACTAAACCCCTATTAGGCGAGAAACCAAAATCTGAGTCTGAGATTCAAGTACTTGACAAAGGTAATGAGAACTATCATTTCAATCAAGACTTTTGCATTGGAATGCTTCTCCCAACACCAAAGCTTTATGGAGGGACTAAGGAGATCAAACAGACTCAAGCAGTAACAATGGTAGCGAAATGCACAATCTTTACCAAGTGGGGAGATATCAATGATGAGGAGATATTCAAAGAGGACATTTCATCAATGATCTACAAAGAAGACCAAAAGGAACTAGAATAGCTACAAACCCTTCTAATCGATCTTGGTAGTAAAGGGTATTATCTAGCTAAACAAATGGGTTACACTAGAAAAGGTGTCCTTGTGCGACATAAACAAGGCAAACGGGAACCTATTATAGTGGAATAAAGAAAGAAGAACATGGGACCAGGCTATGGTTCGATAGATGTGGTTACTCCAAACACTGGGCGTACCTCTTTTAAGAAAGGAGATCCTTCTACTAAAGTTAAGACATCGGATATCTACCACCTTATAGACATTGATTTACCCATTGAGACTCAAACATATAATACAAGACTTGATTAACAAGGGAGAAGTGGATATCGAACACCATCTTGGAAAAAAAGATCTCCAAATCTACACAAATCTAATTCCAAACCATGCTAAGAAGAATAACAAAGGAAAAGACCAAGAATATCATAGTGCTAACTACACCTGTGGTGACAGAGTCCTAGGAACCCTCTCCCAAGCAGATGAAACTAGGGTCAATGTGTTAACGATACGAGCTAGGGACCCCAAATGTAATGTAACTACCCATTGAGGTAAAGTCATAATACAGGGAGCCCCACCTAAATCCACCACTAAGTCATCTAATGAATATATTATTGTGGAATAACTAAAGAAGACTCATTATTTTAACTCCATTCTAGAGCTACTGAAATTATCACCCGCACATAGGGAAATACTGGAAAAAGCTTTAGAAATAGTGGTCCCCAATGACCTCAATCCTAATTAGTTTCAAGCCATGGTTGGCAAGATCATGGCCAATCATCATTTAGTCTTTTCCGAGAAAGTATTTCTGCAAAAGTCATTCCACAACCAAGACCTCTATATAGAGGTTGGTGTCCACAAACATATGGTCAAAAGAGTATTGATAGATAATAGTGCAGGTTTGAATATTTGTACCTTGAAATTTGTAAAACAGATGGGGTATTCTAATGATGTAATTGATAAGGGAAAAAGAATAACTATAAGGGCTTATGATGACCTAGAAAGAAACTTAGAAGGGACATTCAAGCTACCTATATAGATAGGATTGACAACAATAGAAACCACATGTCATGTATAGGACCTTGAGCTACCATATAACCTTCTTCTAGGACACCCATGGATTCATGCACTACAGGAAGTTCCCTCTAAATTTCACTAGTGTCTAAAATTTCCTCATGAAGGAAAGGAGGTTACATTATATGCTAATCTTGAACCCTTCCACTACTATGCAAAATTGGAGGAGAATTAATACAACAAAATACAGTGTATACCTAGTAATGATATATCCTTTCACTCCTCATATGTCAACCCATCAACACTACCATCAACCTCAACTAAACCCCTATCAAGAAAGAAACCAAAATTTGAGTCCAAGATTCAAGTACTTGACAAAGGTAATAGGAACTATCATTTCAATCAAGCCTTTTACATTAGAATTCTTCTCCCAACACAAAAGGTTTATGAAGGGCCTAAGGAGATCAAACATACTCAAGCAGTAACAATGGTAGCAAAATCCACAATGGTATATATCATTGATGAGGAGATATTCAAAGAGGACCTTTCATCAATGATCTATAAAGAAGACCAAAAGGAACCAGAACAACTAAAACCCTTCTAATCAATCCTAGTAGTAAAGGGTATTAGCTAGCTAAAAAAATGGGATACATAGGAAAAAGTGGCCTTGGGCGACATAAACAAGGTAGACATGAACCTATTATAGTGTAACAAAGAAAGAAGAACATGGGACTAGGCTATGTTTCGATAGATGTGGTTACTCCAAACACTGGACATACCTCTTTTAAGAAAGGAGATCCTTCTACTGACATTAATACATCGGATATCTACCACCTTATAGAAATTGATTTCCATTGAGGACTTATTTGAAAGCTTCAGCATAAGTATATTCCCTATCTAAACTAGCAAACCTACAATTAAAAATTGTACTTATGAAATAGACTCTAACGAGTATGAATGGGATTCCCCTTCCTTTGTCACCTCTAGCAATGATGACCTAGATACCCAATGGGATAATGATGTAAGAGCCGTATTGGCCATTTTGACAACTTTCGTAAGCTTTGCAGTTAATGATGACAGCCTACCCCTTTGCTATCCATAGTTAATAGATTGGGACCAACAACACCATATGCCTATTTTGGATCAATTCCAAAATGATGAAGCTATTGCAGAGTTTACGGGGATTTGAACCAATATACCATTAGAAGATCATAAAGCAGGGTTTTTCATGGAACTCAAACATCAAGCGTATTTTGGAGGGGAGATTGTGTCCTATAGTCATAAAATTGAAAAAGATAATGTAAAAATAAAAGTGAGATCCCCTAGGGAAAACCATGATTTGGCTCTATCAAATCCTGAAAAAAGAGAAAAGTAAAGGATGAATCTAAGGGTAAAAACCTTTATGAGGTTCCCAAAGATGGATGATTCAATCTCCCTATTTTTTAGTATCAAGAGAAGTCTACACTCCTAGTTGAAGAAATTGAACCTATAAATGTTGGCACAATAGAAGCACCCAATATCACATACCATGCAGTGTCACTTGATCCTAAAGAGAAAGTGAACTTCTTCGTGTTCATCAATGAAAGGAAGATAAACTTCACATGGACATATGCAGACATGCCAAGGCTAGATCCAACATTGGTCGTACACCATCTAGTCATATTCCCAGGAGTTAAACCCATCAAGCAAAAACTACAAAAGATGCATCCCCAAATAACACTTTCGGTGAAAGTAGAATTGAAGAAATTACTAGATGTTAATTTCATAAGATTAATTGATTATCCAGAATGGATATCGAACCTAGTACCAGTATCAAATCCCACTGGGGGCATAAGAATCTACATAAATTTTGATATCTAAACAAAGCTTGTCCAAAAGATGACTTCCCCCTTCTGAGCATTGATATGATTATAGATCTCACAACAGGGCACAAAATAATGTCACTTATGGATGACTTCTTAGGCTATAATCAGATTAAGATATCCCCTGACGATCAACATAAAACAACTTTTACTTGTGCATGGGGGGCCTTCTACTGGAATTTCATTCCATTCCATCTAAAGAATGCAGGAGTGCCCTATCAGCGTGCAATGACTACAATCTTTCATGATATGTTACATACAATTATGGAACACTATTATGGATGACTAACTAGCAAAGTCCATCAAAAGGGAAGACCACTTGACCAATCTTGCAAAGGTGTTTGAAAAAATTGAACAGTATAACTTGAGGCTAAATCTAAAAAAGTGTGAATTCAAAGTAACATCCGAAAAACTACTAGGGCACATAGTATCAAGAAGAGGCATCGAAGTAGATCCTACAAAAGTAAAAGCTATAAAGAGATGCCCCATCCAAAGACATTAAAGTAGTTAAGAATTTTACAAGGGAAACTACAGTCCATCAGGTGATTCATCGCGCAACTAGCAGACAAGTGTCACCCCTTTTCCCATCTCCTACACAAAGACATCACATTCAAGTGGGATGGTAGATGTGATCAAGCATTTCAGCAAGTCAAAGAGCATCTAGTTACTCCTCCAGTACTAATGTTTCCTATTCCAGATAAAGCAATGATACTCTATGTGTCTACAACACAAGGAGCATTAGGAGCTCTCTTAGCACAGCTAGATGATAATAACAAAGAAAGAGCGGTCTACTACATTAGCCAAACACTAGTTAGATATGAATTGAACTATTTTCCCATAGAAAGAGTGTGCCTCTCAATTGTCTTTATGGCACAGAATTTGAGACACTATATTTTGAACAAACAAGTAAAGATAATCTCAAAAGTAGATCAACTAAAGTACCTATTAGTAAAAGCAGCTCTAACAAGCAGGATTACTAAATGGGTGATGATTCTGAGTGAGTTCAACATAGTGTATGTGGATAGGAGAGCCATCAAAGGACATATCATAGAAAATAAACTAGTAGAAGCACCAATAGAAGACCTCTAGCCTCTCATAACAGACTTCCCAAATGAAAGCATATTGCTAATATAACAAAAAATCCATTGGACCTTGTATTTTGATGGGTCCCACACTCAACACGGCTCGGGAGAAGGTATATTATTTCTCACACCACAGGGAGATAGTATACCTAAGGCCTACAGAATTGCTTTCCAATGCACAAATAACATCTCAGAGTATGACTTGCACTAATCACAGGACTCAAAATGGCAATAGAATGGAGGATTAAAGAACTACAGGTTTATGGAGACTCTCAACTAGTAATCAAGAAAGTAAACAATGAGTATCAAATAAAAGATGACAAGTTGATGGCATATAAAAGTATGGTGGATAGTTTCAAGCAATTTTTTGTTACTATCAACTTTGAACAGGTTCCCAAGATCAACAACAGAGCAACTGACTCAATGGAAACAATAGGTTTGCTTCTTGATATTCCATAGAACATCTCTAAATATGAATTCCTTGAAGAACAACTGCTTGTATCAACATTTGATATCTCAAAATTAGAACTAGTGTGTGTTGTTTTTGGTCCTAACTCGCCATGGTACCATGATACATTTGACTATATCCAACATTGTATCATACCCCCTCATTTTACAATCACCCAAAAGAAAACCTTTGCTTGTAGGACTTCTCGATTCACAGTCCTAGGAGACACCTTATATCGTTGAAGTTTAGAAGCTACTTTACTACGATGCCTTAACATAGAAGAAGTGCAAACCACCTTACAAGAGGTACGCAAAGGCATTTGTGGGTCCCACTCTAGTGGACCTAACCTAGCACAAAAGTTACTAAGAATAGGATAATATTGGCCCTCTATCAAACAAGAAGTTATTGCCTACACAAGAAAATGTCACCAATGTCAGTAGCATAATGACCTCATTCACGCACCAACATAAGAGCTAAGACCTATCACGACACCATGGCCTTTTTCACAATGGGGATTAGACTTGGTAGGTTAGATATCTCTCACATCCTCAAATGGACATAAGTTCATTATTACTGTAACTAAATACTTCATGGAGTGGATAGAAGCAATTCCATTAACCTACATCACTGGGAAGTAGATATCAAAGTTCATCTTGAATTACCTAATATGTTGATATGGAATTCCCCAAACAATCATAGAGATAATAGAACCCCATTCAAGAACCAAGATGTCAAAGATCTTTGTTCCAAGTTCTCTATCCACCACAAATTCTTCATGCCCTACTACCCCAAAGGAAATAGTCGGGATGAAGCATCTAACAAAACTATCTTGAAAATACTAAAGAAAACTGTTAATGATGTCGGTCGTGATTGGAATTTGCAACTAAACCCAGCCTTATGGGTTTACCGAACTAGTATCCGTACACCCATAGGTGCCACACCATTTTCCTTGGTCTACGGATCTAATTTTTTTTACCTATCAAAGTCAAAATCCCTTCACTGTGAATCTCACTAAAAGGCATAGTCAGCAATGAAGAGTATCGAGTATCCAGATTGAATGAGTTGGAATTCCTAGATGAAAGGAAATTGAGCACATTAAACCATCTTCAAGTTTATCAAAATCAGATCAAACAAAGCTATAATAAAAGGATCAAAAATAGAAACTTTCATATTGGTGACTTGGTACTCAAAGAGAATCAAAATGTATAGTTGAATCAAGATGGCAAAGGTAAGTTTGAATCCAAATGGTTAGGCCCATTCATTATCACAACAAGCTACGGTTTAGGAGCTTGTCAGTTAACTACTCATGAAGGAGAACCCTTAGCTGAACCACTAAATAGCAGGCACCTTAAGAAGTTCTTCACACAAGCACATCAAAATACCCCAGGAAAAAGGGTAAAAATAAAAAAAATTAAAAAGATAAAAAAATAAAAAAATAAAAAAGCAAGAAAAATAGTAAAGAGAAATAAAATGTTCTTTAAGTGAAAGCCACTTTATGGCACTTCTATAATAGGTACCATAGTGAAAACCTAGAAAATAGGTGCTACATTTGAATAAAGGTTGGCATCGTTATCTATCAGTGATATCTGAGGCACCTACCCATTCATTCCATAATAAAACATATGCCCAACCACGGTTTGATAACTAATTAAGGAAGGTACTCTTGCCTCAAACCAGGGGAAACTTCTCAAAACTAATGGTGGATTGGATCCTTATGTGTCCCATTGTGATTGAAAACTATCAAAATAAAAAAACATATAGAAAACAAACAAAATGAAAAACAAAGTCAAAACATCAAAAATACCAAAAATATGTTATGATTTTGAGTCACAACATTCAAACTACATGGTCTCTACGTGTACAACATAGGAAATGCTTACAATCCAATGAGGCCTTAGGTCAGTTCCCTTAGGTGTCTATCATGCTTTATTTTCAACTAAGTCAAAAAAATCAAAATCTAAAAAACATTAAAAAAAAGAGATCAAAAACATGTTATTATCAAACCAAGCAAACTATGAGCCTCTACATGTACAATGTAGGCAAGGATTATCTTTGATGAGCCCCCGAGGCCCTAGGTTAGTTCCCTAAAAACAACAAAAACAACATCATATAAATTTTTTTTAAAAAGGTCCTACCTCCATCATCACCAAATGTAATAAAATTTTCATCCTTAATAAACAAATCATCACACTCACCCTTTCACAAAACGTACCAACAAATAAAGCAAACATCAAAAGCTAGAACTTTCAAGCAAACAATAAAAAATATTTGATTACAAACAGACGACGACCATCTAGGAAAAAATCACCAACAACATCCTGAGATATGCCTTAACAGATTTGTTCCTATAATAAACATCATCAACACCGGATAATAGCCTGAAACCTCAAAACAGATATGGCAAGTGATACTACAACATTGAATTTATCTTTTTATAGTCTTATCTTTTTAATTTATTTTATTGACTCATTCCTATGATCCCTCAAGGATGTACATAAGGATTTAGAAAGGAAGGAATGGGGGCAATTGCACATCATTTCAGTTTGTTATTTGTAATATATTTTTGTGATACTACCACAATGAATACTTGCTTTGTTTGATGTATGGAAGTTGTTTTGAGACAATTCGTGTAGCAGTTGCATGTTAGGTATTTTATACCTCTCTGTGTAAATGGTCTGAAATTTTTTAACACAAATCCACCATGTATCCTAAACAAGGATTTCATATGTCTGGTATGAGCAAGAATATTCTTTGTATGTTGAGTCAAAGTCCAGGAAATGGATACAAAGCCACCTTGGTTATGAATACCCTATTGCATCATATCTATTTACTATATCAAAAAGGATTGTTAAAGATACAAAGCCTCTATGAAAAGAAAAATAAACTCATCAGTAACTAATAGCATCAAATTTCTATACAACATCCAAATATTTCTTCTAAACTAACATCCATCCTGCATCCACAATTTCGTCAATACATATCATGATGATAATAAAACAATAAAACCACCATGCATTGTGTATAATCATACATCGCATACATAGTATAGTCAACATCCATCATATATCAACATCCATCATATACATAATAAAACATCATATATCATAAAGATATATCAATTATCCATCCATATCATATGCATACATCAGAAAAATACAAAACATAGACATAAGCATATATACATCATCATCCATAATCATCACATAACACCTAATGAAGCCAAATTGAATTGTTTATATCTCATATATATCATCATCAAAAATGATAATGTTAGGTACATCATCATATAAACATGTGCAATATCATAATACAAAAATGCATATATATACGAGGCCTCGGTTGGGCCGATGAATGTATATAACAAATCATGTTTACAATATGAGTCTTTGAACAATAAACATCATAAAGATCAATTACAAATATCCTATTGACCAACTAGAGAAGGAAACCTTTGAGGACCCTAGATGTGATGGGGAGAGGGATATGGCTGATCAAGTTATCTAACTAAATTCCCACCTGACTCAACACCTATAGTCGTGCTAGGCTCTCCAAAACGTAGTCGTCATTGAGCTCTAGGTACAAAGGCATCATACAGAGTCTAATAATATGTAACCTCTCTCATATACTAATCTCTCTCTACTCAGAGGGCATCGTGCTTTGCTATGAGGGTATCCCTCTCAACTATAATCACCTATACCTGGGCCTCTGCAACATGACATTGCTCGCTCTCGGTGTCTTGCTCTACCCTAAGGCCATCCCTCTTCGCTATCAAGGTAACAACCCAAGCCTCCATGGCCTGTCACTACGCTACCTCTACATTCTAGTAGCCATCAATTGAACTATCTAAGTAGTCATTGCTACATCACCAGGTGGTGGAGGAGGACCCAAAACCTATCCCTAATCCTGCTACATAGAATCATCATTTCCATCATGTTGTTTGTCCTGTCAGGCTCTATCCAACTGCTCAATAATAATCTACACTCATTATCGCTCACCGTGGCGACCAGTAATCCTCGCTCTCCCTACTATTGGAATAGCACCAGCAAGATCTATGAACCTCAAGGGAATACGCCTGGCCCACCACTAATATGTAGTCTGGTGTGGTCCCAAGATCTACCTATCCAACTAGCCATCCCCACCTGAACGGAACAAGTTCTCTGAACTCTGCAATGGTTGTATCTCAATCTCCCTACAACCCCCATACTCGAACCTCTTGAGTGGTCCTGCCAAAATGAGCCTCGTGATCATCTACAAAATAGCCCTATCTCTCGTTGAACTACCGACAAATATGATTAGGAAGATATCTCTCTAACAGAGAATGAACACAACCAATAAGCCATTGAGTCTATCTACAATATGGTAACTGCTCCTGGTCATCATGCCATTCCTCACAATCCAAATACGATCTCCAAACAAAACTAGGCATGTCATCTATCACGTGACACCAATAAGGCAGTTTCCCAGGCCAAGTGTAATGTAGAAAGTCCCCATACATATACAAATATGGATCCTTTGGATCCCAATCCAAAATTACATCAGGCCTAGTAATTGGGGTGTGCTCCCAAGCCCATACATGGAGTAATGACTTACTAGCATAAATAGAGGTACCTCCATGGTAGGTTACCTCATGCATGTCTCAATATAGGTGAGCAAGGAGACATGGGCCCCACACATATATGGTGCAATGCTCAAACATCTGCTCAATACAAACAACCTAACCAATAGGAAACTGTTGACCCCATCGATAAGAAACAACGATCCCCGAGACCAAACCACATAGAACAAAGGAAATTGGATTCACGCTGCCAAAAAAATTAGAAAGGACTATCTCTGTCTCACAAACCTGTAGGTGTCTGACACCAAGTACTTGGTGCATGGCACGTGTACCATGTCGTACATAGTATGTCACAAGCTCTCCATGAATAGGTACACGAAGGATCCTCCACACATCCTCTAGGGTGATGGTGGCCTCCCCAGTTGGTAAGTGAAAGGATGAGGTCTCTAAGTGCCACCTCTCCACAAGAGCAGTCATCATAGCTCTATGACATCTAATAATAAGCATATAAAAAATGTTTCGTAGCCCCACAACATCCAGCACATCATGCTCCAACTCATGAAAACCAGTAATCGGATCAACAGATTACATGGTTGTCGCTCCCTCAATAGAAGTGGTTTGAGAACCGCCTGCAACCATTCAACCCATGACATTAACAATTCACTGTGAAAACATGAAACAAACCAATGACAATGAACAAATTGGCTTAAAATTCCAAAAAATGGCAAAAACAAAAACCCTGTAGAAAAATGGGACATCTTTTTTGTAAAAGTGAACAAACCAGTCAAAAGTGGTGAATTTTTTGGTGAAAGTGAAAAATAAACTCAAAAGAGAAAAAAATCAAAAGTGAAAATATTTCTCAAAAGTGATTTTTTTTCACATAGGCAGACAAAACAAAATAAAAAAGTCAAAAGCAAAATATTAAAGCGAATGTGAAAACATAAGTGAACAACTATGTCAATAGCGAACAAGTAAGGCAAGTGCACATGGAAAACACAAGTGTGGTTCAAATACAAAGTACAAAAGTAGTAAAAACAAATCAAAAGTGACCAAAACACAAAATTATTGCTATTGACTACTTTGACTTTAGGCATTAATTACACAAAAGCAAAAAGTCAAAAACATGAAAGGAAGAAGAACACACCAAGGCACCGACACCAATAGGCCATCCAAACTTGTGAACCACATCTGTACAATGTGGGGCTCCTTGAATCCTCACCATAGCTCCTCGACAATTAACAAATCATGAAATCCAGAGGCAAGAATTTTCTATAGGCTCAAAGTGCAAATGAGGAGAATTAAGCCCTAATTACCTATTTTAACCCTTGAAACCCTAAATTTTTTACCTAGGAAACCTTCCTAGGTTGAATTAGTGGATCCCAAGAACATTTGAACTATCAATGAGAGTCTTGTAGGCTTGGTTTCTCATCCTCTACACATCGAACTGAAATAAAATATTGTCACGAGCTTGACCTGAAAATTGATATTTTTGGCCAACCTCTCGAGGGGGAAACCCAATGTCCTTCCATCATTCTTCTGACCACTGGGGCACAATGGAGCATATAAAATTTTTCAAATCTTGATCTTAACATTGAATTCTTTGAAACAAAGCAACCAGTACTTGTCTCAAAGAGGGGCAAAATGTAGACATGTAAAAATGACCTAACGCTTATCACACATCCTGAATGACATTTTCTCATCATCGACATCATTATCACTTAATATCACCACATTTCACATCAATTGCATCAAAAACCCTAATTTCCTCTATTAATTGAATAATAATACATTATTTAATTAATTCACATTTTCATCATTTTTTACTAATTAAATAAATTTCATTTATTTAATAAAGTCCTAATCTAACTTTATTCCTCCTGATTAATTAAATAATGTCAATTATTTAATTATGTCGCTAATTCACTTTATTCACCTAAATCAATTAAATTATTAAAACTTAATAGTTTAATTAAATCACTTTCGCCTAAACTTCAGTAATTAAATGAATTATTCAAAACATCATCAAAAGGGTCAAACAAACAAATACAACTTTGTTTGCGAAAGCCAAACATGATTTGCATGTTCAACTCAAAAAGATGAATTAATTAAATCAATTATTTAATTATCCTCACCCACTTTCATGATTGAGAAAATTACAATCCCCCGATTGCTCACTCTTATTTTGACTGATCCATCTATTTCCTGACTGATTCATCTATTCTTCAATCCCACTTAAGGCTCAACATGATTTTCTCAATTCCATAGATTATTCAATCTATTTCCTTAATTCCATTGAACACTCAAATTTATTTCTTCAATGACACCAATTACATAATCAAAATCCACTAATTCTTCCCATCTAATTCCTCTCAATGATTTTGAACTGTTGATCAAGATATTCTACTATGCGATCTTGACTGTTCATTTTGAAACACAAAATCTATATAACAATCATCTTCTTCCTCAAAAACGATTAGAGAATCAACATATTTTTCACAATGAAGTAATGCCAAAATCACAATCAATCTTTTGACAAGCTTTACACACATCTTCGATCAATCAACACACGCACAACTTTGAAGATTTTTCTATGCACAAATGGAGGCTTCTCATTGATACAAGGAATGATCCAACATCTTTGCAAATACACTTTGACATGGGATGGGTAACTTTGTAGTGTATTGAATTCTTTGTTCTTTTTTTTTTCAATTACGTGCTTGAATTCATTGTTCTTGTATTGTTCATTTTGTGAGTAATGGGAATGAATCGTTATCTTTGTTTTGAATTAGATTAGTTTCAATTCATTCATATTTGATCTTATTGCACACCTCGATTTCCCCCTTACACACTATCCACCATGGGAATATTTAGGTGCCAACCTATTTTGAATTTGTAAGTGTAACGAATAGTTACCAACCTTGGAGAAGGTTTTTGAGATTGAGGTTAATATAAATAAGTGTAATGGTGTTGTGAGATGCAAGAGAGAAACAAGATATATGAGAGATCAATGTGAGTGATGTGTGATGCGAATTTGAGTAGAGCAGCGTGAATTTTAGTGTTAGGGTTCTTGAAGGAAGTGAGTTGAAGGCATCCAAAGTCTTTCATGCAAGACTGTGAAAGTGTGCGAGCAATTGTGGTGGATTCCTTGTTGCATTAAGAAGTATTATTTGTGTAACACTTCTCTTCTATCTTCTTGTATTTCTTTCTGTGGCAGTGAACCCTAACTATGAGCCTTTTTGGACAATGTGTCTTTTTCCGGCAACAAGCCCTTTTGTACTGGTTTTGCAATTACTTATATTGTGAGATAATCCTCACCGTGGTTTTTCCCTCATTTGGTTTTCCACATAAATCTAGTGTTTTCTTATGTATTGTGTTGCTATTTCAATTTCTATTATCTTCATTTCAATTTTAATCACATTAATAGAATAAGGGTTTAATGAATGCATGTGGATCTAATTATTGTTGAGCATTTTGAAGGTTTAATCTACTACAACTGATTCACCCCCCCTTTTAGTTGTCTTGTTCATTCAATAGTACCCTAATGGATTGAGAGATGGAGATTGGTTTCCCCCTTGAGAGAACAGGAAAAAAATATTCTAGTTGAGCTCATGATAGGGGAATATGCTAGATTTAGTGGATAAGTGGGGAAAAACATAGAAATCCAATGTCTAAAGTTTCAACACAACAATCAAGAGTGAAGGTTTCATTGAGCTAAGCATTCTTTTGAACCTAATTAAATTGATACAAAATTTTACTTTTCTTATTGAATTGTTGAAATTGGATTTCAATAATCTTGCTTACACAAAAAATTTACACCTATTGTACCATCTCTACAAGAAATTTTTCTTCCATCCATATTATTATCCTCATTATGTATGGCGTGACTTTTAATGTTGTGATCCATTTCATGTAGTCTTTTAGATGAGGTTATTTGATAATTCAAATACAAAACTACTTCAAAAGTATTTTCCTCAGAAGCCATAATATTAGTTTCTAGAAATGGGATTTGATTCTCTTTTAATACAACCAACTAAGGAATTTTGTTACCTACTAACTGCATAGAAGACTAAATGGATGAGTTTATACCTTCAATTTCATCAACAAAAAAAATATCTTCAGTAATTAGCGATGAATGAATAAAAATATCCTAAAAATCATCATCTGAAGCCTCAAGACACCAATTGGGAATGAATACTTCATATGATTCACATTGAAGTGTCCTTTCATCATCTTTTTATATAATATCAGGCTGCATGCATGTTTGGAAAATATTTGATATCTCTTCCTTAAGGTCCTTTTTTTCAAGTTGATCAAGGATTTCTTCTTTGTTGTTGAAATCTTCACAATGTTGATGACTTACTTCAATGCAATATTCCTTTTCTATCACTATCAGTTCTTCTTGATCATTCTCTTGACACACATTCTTATGAACAAATATAAATTCATCTTCCTTAGCACATGCATGTTCTGATGAACCTATTTCAACCATTTTATTGCAATACTTTTTGTCATCAAAAACATGTTCATCAAGAAGAAAATAATTCTCTTTTCCATCCTTCTATTCAATCTTTTGTAATTTTCAAAGCAAAGAAGGATGTACCTTGTTAGGAACAAGTTGCATGTCTTCATAGAAGCTTTTCAAAAATAGAATTTGTTTAGGATCATCATGAGTCTAATTTTGTTGAGTAATAGGCACAAGAGGAAGACCATTGTCCCCACGATCATTATTATTTGTTACTGCTTTAGGGAAATGATTATGAGCAAGAAAATGGGTGTCTTTTTCCATATTTTTATTTAATCCTTTACAAATTTTGAAGTAGAGAAGGATGTAATTTATCAAAAATCATTTGCATGCCACCATAGAAGTTATTCAAGAATTCAACTTTCCTAGTTTCATCAAGGACTTGATTTTTTGGGATGAGTAAAACAATGAAGGAAAATATTCATCATCACTTTCACTATCACTTTCTAATTCAAGAAATTGTGAGTTATACCTATGAATTCCTTTATACCAAGCTATTATGTTAGGTTCAACTTCTAGATAGAGTCACCAACCTTCATTCTAGGGAATATACCTTCAAATTTTTTAGGGAAAAAATATATCAATACTTCATTCCCTAAAATAATCGCCAAAATTTGTTGGTAAATAGATTTGTCACTGTAGATTTCAAAGTGACTTGCCCAATGGGCAGTGACAAATGTCACAATAGTTGGATAAGTTGTTACTGGACTAACAACTTTCATTTGCATTTGAGAGGGGTAGCTCCCTTATATGATATATTTTTTTGATATTTTCATGTACTTTTAACTTGAAAGTATAAAAATGTGAAAAGAGAAATCTAAAGGAGCGTGAATAACAAAAATCCCAATGGTAGACATGCGAATACCAATTGAGATTTCACAATGGATGACAAATCACAAGGGGGGTTTACCAAAAAATGTTTGATATATAATAATGATGAAAGAGGGGTAACAAATTTCAACATACGAGGAAAATTTCTACCTTAGCACATCAAACCAAGATACAAGAGTATGATTGTGTTTCATCAAATGCACACATTGTTTAAATAGAACTAGGAACTTGTAACTTTTAAGTTATGGGTTATGTTAAGGTACTTTCCATCTTTATTTTCTCTATTTTTCTTGGTAACCATCTCACCATCTAGCCAAATAAGAACACAGATCTTTATATTTATGTTGAAACAAACAAATAATCATGACATTCTCCATAAGGATGAAAAATCTCAAGTGTTGCAACATGCCTATATACATAAGTACCTTCTTTACATGGATGCATGCACATTTCAAGTTGTTTGTATTGCTTGTTGGTATTTTCTATAAATTAGCGAGTATTTCTTTCATATGGATGGACGCATTAAATCAAGCCTACCCACAATACCTATAATAAATACCTTGATAAATATGCAAATCCTCATAGTTCAACATTTTTGAGAGAGAACTCTAGAGTATGTGCCAAGAATGAATTTCCAAATGTGTCACAAGGTCCATTTTTTCCATTCATGATGCAGATCCAAGATGAAGATTAACTCATAACAAACTAATGTCAATTCAAAAAAAAACAATGAACTCTTCTTGAAAACACCTTCAATCTGTCAAGCATCAATTCACCTTCAAGGGTCTCAACCCTTCAAATTTGCAAAACAACACCAAACCTCCACCAAGGCCCTGAAAAAGTTTCTCAACATGCCAATGATGACAATTTATCCATTTAAAAGCAATCTCAAAGTCAGATTCATCATAACCTTCAAAAACTCACCTTTTAACATTAGCCTTCCTTGTAGTATTGGGAAACTTGTTTTTCAGCCTTTTGTCTAAATATTTCCAAAACACCTGAGAAATAAAACATGGATTTGAGCACCCATTTCATATTTATTCAACATAATACCCAAATATAACTCTTTTGGACCACATGCTCCAAATTTGAACTTTTCACAGTTTTAGGCCTCTAATTAGGCCACTTTTCCAAAGAGACCCCCTTTTAAACTTCTCACCAGACTTTATAACCTCAAAAATTATTTATTTAGGTTCCAAATCCACACATTTTCTAGGTTTCATGACCCCATAAACACATTTTAATCACAAACTCAAAAACCCTCCTAGAATGTGCAAAAACCAAGAGTTTTAGGATACCAATATTGAAACTCTATCTTCCCAGCCACTCCTAATCAAAAAAACTGCTCAAAAACATCTAAATAGGTCCTCTCATTCTTTTGGAACACTCATTAGGCATTTTACAATGTTATTTCATCAATTCTTATGTTTGAGCCATCATTTTTCAAGGAAAACCACATATTTCTAGCCCTGTTCTTCATGCCTCAAGCCAAGAAACTATTCTAAAGCGCCTCCTACCTCTTGAATATCATTCCCTACACCTAAATACATCATCCCACCGAGTTACAATCAGGTACAGTAGGTGGGATGATGTCTAAGGCATTACAAAGGTTTCAAATCCCTTGTGGCTGCTCAAACCCGATAAGGAAGATATAGATGGTTTCAAGCCCCAAGACCTGTACTAACCCCTGTCAAAACACCAAATACAAGATACAATCAATATCCATAGAGTAAAATAATAAGATCAATACATTGGAAGCCTGTACGGCCTACACACAAGTGAGGAATGCTGGAAATATAGTGAAAACAATAATATCACAGGAATTCTTCAAAGTTTCTTGTATTCTCTTGGATACAACAACCTTTTCTCAAGATAGTATGATGTGTTTTACAATTAAAAAACATAACCAAATCCCTTCAATTCCCATAACCACCTAGACCTTCATTAAGTTTTAAAATGTTAATATTGACAATTGTTTACTAAAGAAGCATCATTATGAACTTGTGTTAGATCAGGACATCTAAGACCACCTAAGCCCTCAAACTCTCTCTAATACATATAGGATTGGTATATTAGACCTTATTTAAACAAAATAAACTCAAAGAAACTAACATCAACCCACCATTCATTCAAATAATCAAAAATTGATTTTGTGGTGTAGGTGCTCCTACACCAATTCAAAAAGCCTCCATACATGAATAATGAAAATTTATCACCTTTTGATAAAAACACCATATTGTCCATCTAAAATAAATTTTAGGGAAACCACCATGTTTCCTTGCCATCCCACTTTTCTCCACTGTTTGGATAGACTAGTGCTAGACTTTATTGGTTTTGTTTTAGATGATTTCAATAACATCCTCAATGAATTTTAATGGAAAATAATTTGTGTCAAAAACCTTTTTAATTTCTTTTCCTATGTTGATAAATTCTCATATTGTCTCACTTGAGGATACATAGTAGAACACCAATACTTAAAGTAAATTTAAAAGGAAAGCAACACACAAATAAATCTTTGAAAACGAAGAGTCATTTATTATCTCTTCATATTCATATCTTTCCCTCCTTTTTGAAGAGAATTTCCCTTTATTTAAAAAATAAATAACTCTCTTATTTTCACTTTTATTTTCCTTTCACATCTTGGCTCTTCATCTATAAGTACAATTTTCTTCCAATTCAAAAATAAACCTTGCATCGTTAACGTTTGCATATTTTCACAATGGATCTTCAAGACAATTTATAATTTCAAGTCACTTTTCCATTTCACACATAACTTATCCATTTTTTATGTTTATGTTTTTCTCTTTGAATCCACTAATAAAACAAAACAAATCAAACCCTATTGTATGTAAAGTAGTTTGGAAACTCTACAAAAGTTCACAAAAACAACTCTTTGTCCAAAGCAACTTCATAGTTAATTCCTTGAGTTGTATTTTTAGATTATTCCTCCCCTTTACCATATTTGTATTCTACAATTTCCAACAATTCTACCTTTTGCACATACTTCAGAGTTTAGTCACTCTACTAATTTATAGGAAAAATGTAGCCAATCATATGCAAAATATTTCACAAGTAAATTATTGTTCATCCTCTCTATATTTCAATGAATAATTTTGTAATAACTTTTTTTTCAAATGATTCCCATACCTTGTTTGTTGGTCCTTCATGCCATGCATGTGAAAATTATTGATGATTCTACATATTTAAATACTAAAAATCTCCTCCAAAAGTTGGATGTAGAATTTTACCAAGTGTGGTGCCCCCTTTCTTCTTAGCAATTCATCTACCTTGTCTTTGATTCCACATTTTGCATATCAAGGTAATTGTAACTACTACATTAGACAATATCCACTTACTATTACACTGAGAAGAATGTCCAAACCCTCTTCTAATATCCCATTTTTATCATAGGCATATAATTTTCTTACAAGGGTGTGGGATTTGGATTTACATCTTCCAAATGTATTTGCTTGAAATGTTTCTCACGATTTTTTTAATTCAATTTGTGCAATATGTTGCTAAAAAAATTATAGTCCTTTGAGGCATGATGAGCCATAAGAATGACCAATCTCCTTGCTATAGTTGCATGTTTATCTTATTTTTTATAAACTCCAAAAGACATTATCAAACCTTTTTATATACTTTAAGTATTTAAAAGCATTTGATGGAGATATATCTTATATTAATAAATGTGTGTGTGAACTTTGAATTATTGTGAGTTTAGTAAAAATTTGTGTTTAACCATAGTTGCTAACAATGAAAATACCTTAAATAAATAAGGACTAACTCTTGTAGTGAAGAATTTTTCAACCTGCAAAAAAAGGTTTTTCAACCTGCAACTGAAGGATGACAGTTCAATGCATCTAGAGGAGTTAATTTTCTACAACATGCACATAATTTTGGAAAAAAATGAAGGCAATTATTTTAGGACAAGATCATGGATGGACAAGTGTCACTCCATCTTTTAAATAAGTTATGGAGGAGAAAGGATTTTTTTCCAATAAGGAATAGTAGTTATAATCAGGACTACTCTATTAGGGCACATTTCTAATTTATAATGGTTATCTAAAAATAGTGTACAGTCCTTATCGACTTCTACACTCTTGTCCTTATTAGTTATTATATTTTGTTAAAGAACTCAGTCCCCTTTCTATTTTTATGTGAGAATAAACATTTTCTTTTAAGTATTTTTATAGTTTTCAAATAAGTGAACTCTCATAGCCCCTATATAAAAGGGTATTTTATCAAGAAGTCCAATAGCTAGATTTTTTAATGTATTAGATTGAATTAGATATTTTGTTACATTCTGCTTAGAACTTAGTGTATGATTGGAATATAATAGAGAAGATATTTCAATATCATGTTTTCTTGAGTTAAGTAATTGAAGAAGATCTTGTGGATGCATCAACTCAAACACGGACCACTTAAGGTACTATAAAGCCACATTAGTTTAGATGATTAATTAGATTAGGCATTATAAGTTCTAAATCATAGTTTCCAATTTATACTATAATGAATGTTGTATTATAGTTTCTGAATCAAAAGTATTTAATTTATATTTTGTTTAATACTCTTGAAGGTTAGTTGAATTAGGATATGTTGCATCATAAACAGTTATCAATTACAGTCATAAGTGATAAGTACATGTAGTAGTTAAATAGTTATTAGTATTTTCTTACCCTACTTTGTAGACAAGAATTAATTTTAGTTAAAATATTTTGATGCATTTATCCTTGTTCAAATCACCTATACTCAACCGATATAGGATGGCTAGGATTTTTGAATGCATATATTGTGCCAACATCATCTAAAGTCTATGACTCCCCAGTTGATAACTTAATGAATCCCTCTCTTGAATGATGAACTACTTAATTTGGGGATCGTTAAGTCTGATAAGCCATATCTATGGTCATTTACATCAATTAATTAAATATTAGGGGAAGCTCTACATTTTTTATGTTGTTTTCGGGGATGGTGCTAAGTTCAAAATTATTGTTTATGTTTTAAAATTGCTTTCAATGCTTTCATAGACTAGTAAGTTTTTATTGTCAGCATTAGGACCAATAGATACTCACGAATCAACCAATAACCATTTACTAACAGTGTGTAAGGATTGTTACCTATTTTCGCTAATAGCTCAATCAGGTAGAGCTTTTGTGAAGAGTAAGGTACATTTTATTTATGCTATATTACATTCATGTGCATAAACAAAATCAGAAGATTACATTACTAGATTGCATTCATGCATATACATATAACATAGAAGAGAATGCATAATCTTTTCAAAAAAGTAATCTTTATTGATAATGTAAATGTAAGGTCTCACACAAACTGTGAGACTAACTCTTTTAGTGCAAATGAAAGAAAAACGTTATACATTTATAGAAATAAAGGAGAATAAATGCACATATAGAGAAAGGTGACCCATCATTGCCTGAATGACAAGTCCTAGTCCTGGTCCTGGTCAAGTTGCCTTGTATCATCTTCAGTCTTTCATTTTTCCGACATCTAGTTGATGCTCCCTTGCTACTCCTAGTTGCCTACATCTGAGAGAGTGAGTGTTGTTAGAGAAATGAAAGGTCATCAGTCAATATATGCACATGCATATATAAACATACAATTTGATCCTCATGTGCACTAAAATAACTAGCATTCTATAGATGTCCAAGAAAACAAAGGGATTAACATAAACATCCATCATATGCTCAGTTTTTATCTAACATGTTTGCTTATTGTGTAGGTATAGGTGAAATAATGTTTCTATCTTGATCCATATGATTGAAACATGTGGAGTAAAATGGTCTCCCATGAGGGTTGAGCTCAACATGTTGTCATAGTGTACTTTTGATAAGGGATAGAAAGAAGGTTCATCTCTTTATGGTTTACTTGAACAAGCACACATCATTTATGGCAGTGAGTTATTGGTCACTGTCATAAGTGACATATAGTTATTCAGGGAAATCATAAAGCATGAATCAAATATCAAGAGCTATCAAGAAGATATCAAGAATATCAGAAGATAAATGGGACAGTCATATTGGCAGCCTTTAAGACAGTGGTCAATGATCAAATGTTAAGATGTTCTATTTTACTCATTCACCATTCATGAAATGGAAAAGCTTTCCAGACCTCATAGGAGGATATATTAAGACATGTGAAAATAGGGCCCAACATGACAAACAGTCCTCTCTAAGAAATATGGAATTTAAAGCCTGGTACAACATGTAGGATGAGTTTTGGGGAATCTAGCACAACACCAGATTTTCCATGGGTATCTATAATTGGAGTGGGCGCCTAATCTGTGTAAGGAAAACACATTGATACAAATGAGAAAAGTAACAAGCATTTCCAGTCGTTATTGTATTAAGCAGTGGAATATATACACTAGGCACAGTATAACAATAATAATGCAAAGGATAACTACTATGTGATTATGTCACATCAAGTTTATCATGCACTCAATGTAAGGTATATCATACAATGTACAATTTCTTAGGGACAGAGCCATGGCTACCACAATCTAGACTCATCAAGGGACACATTAAGGATAAGGTTGCAGACTTAGTGAGTGAGTCACTATGAGCTGAATGTATCATGCCCTCTCCTTGTGAACAATCTTTGGAGATGTGAATGTAAAATTCTTTGAACTCCCTTCGAGTGATTTTGTTTTGCTAAATGTCGGCCCACATCTCATATGATAGAAGTGTTTCCCTTAGCTCTTTCATTGGGCTTCTTTTTGCTATACTCTGTCGGCTACCACCACATGTCTGCCAGGCACTCCTCGCAGCAATTCCTTCCTTTGCTCTTCTACCGGATCTTGCCATGTTGCCATGTGCCTACACCATGAGCTATTCATAGTTGCTTCCCTTCACTTTTTCGTCGGGCCCCGTCTGCGTGCCACATAGCTTTCATTCGCATAAACTTTTGGCGGACCCCACAATTGGCACCAATAGTAATAAAGGTTGCCACGTGTCTTCCGAGTGCAAGCTTTCATCAAAGGGATGAGAGAAAGAATCATGGGCTACGAACAACTACCATGCGTCCATCTGGTGGGAGTCCTATCAAAGGGAAGAATGGAGCAAGTAACAGGATGTGATATGCTACCACGCATTCTAACTGCTTCCATTGGGAAATGACACTTGTCTGCACGGTATTTTTTTGGACTGAGCCATCATTCACAGGGGATGCATCTGGCTGGGGAGTGACTACATGTTATGGTCCAAATTTTTTATGTTACAACAGCCAAGGGGAATCATTGTTGTAGCCATCATTACTCCAAATACTGAATCTTTTATGTTACAAGCTCACCAGGTGGTGGATTGTTGGCTATATATACTACTTCTTGCTTCAAAAAATGAGTTTGAAAGATGTAGAAAAATTTGAGAAAGACACCAAGCCTTTTTTTATGCTTTTAGATTATTGTGTGGGACTTTCAGACTATGCCATTGTTCAGCCTTTCTGTTTTTCTTATGTTATTTGATAAAACATTGATACTATGCCATTATTGTTCTGAATTGTTCATTTGCAAAACTTCTATGATTTTAATACAAGTTTGCTGGTTTAGATCATGTCTTTGACTCCTATTTTTAGTAAATGAGTTTGAAATTTATTTTATGCCATTAGATGAATTATTCAGACCTTTATCTTTGATTTCTATTAATTCTGGAACATAGCAGTTTACCAATCAGGCCCTTAAATCGAATCCCCAAAGATAGATTTATCATGCCTATATCTACCCCTTGGCACATCACCTTAGTTAGATCTTTATTTTTTATATCTACTTCCTTTTCCCATTCCAAAACCCCAATTACAGAAGAAATCAGCTTCTTTAAAAACCCAGAGGTCACTCAGTTTAGCACAATTGGTCCCCCATTAACTGAGTTTCCCATAAAGGTTGTTACCTTGCCAATATTTGGCATCAACAGTTTCTTTTTTCTAGTACACCCAGTGGGACTGCTTAAATGAATCAAAATTCAGAGAGGGTGTATGAGCCATCAGCCTATTACTAGGTCCCAAACAACATACAACCCTGGGCTATTAGTGTCACCACTAGGAACAGTACAAGTTGTGAACCAATTAGTAAATATTATGCTTCCTCTACCCTTTCTGCTAGCCATGTTTCCTGCTACTAATAGAAATTATGTGGCATGGGATGTCGAAATTCCTCTTTTAGCACCAGTAGCACCCATTGTTTGGGCCCCTATCCCGATCTCTGCTTTAAAAGCTATACCTAAATTCACTGAAGATGGCTCAAGAACACCATTCAAACATCTACAAGATGTTGTAGATGTATGTCTCGTACATGGTGTTACAGATCAAAATGTAGCGCTAAGGTTGCTCACCACCTCTTTCAGAGGCAAGGCACTAGATTAGTACCACCCACTATAGCCTAATACTATTGGTACCTGGGATCAACTTGGAGACCCTTTCTATGAGAGATTCTCTAATGACGAACATAGGTTTTTGCAATATCATCAGTTGGAGATCATAAATTAGGCCCCATATGAAGCCATGGCTGACTTCAATGCTTGGTTTCACATAACCTGGTAAAGAATTCAGGTTGCAATCCGCTCATTGCCCAACTTGGCATTCATGTTCTACTTGAAGTCCATCAACGCCAACATTTCAATGATGATCCAATCACTCGGCAGAACCACCCTACAAGATGCATATAGCATCAAAGGT
The DNA here is from genome assembly GCA_007258455.2 of Sequoia sempervirens. Taxonomy (NCBI): domain Eukaryota; kingdom Viridiplantae; phylum Streptophyta; class Pinopsida; order Cupressales; family Cupressaceae; genus Sequoia; species Sequoia sempervirens. The sequence continues at coordinate 9,677,458 of VDFB02000008.1, forward strand.
AAAGCGGAGAACAATCTAATAGATGTCAGAAAGTTGCCGCCTCGGCTTTCCATGCCTATGTTTCTTGAGATATCAGTTCTCGCCAAGGTGATGTTGTATGCCAGTGCAACCAATCCTCCTCAATCCATGTATACATACTCAGGCGCATTCCAGGATGTTGCTTCCACATCTGGATCTTCAAAGGATGATATAAGCAACGTTAAGGAGATGTTGTAAGATATGGCCAATGAGATAAATATGATCAAGCGAAACCAGGTCGCGCCTCTGAAGCCAACTTCTTAGAATTATCAAGGTAGGAGGTCTTCTTACCAGCAAAACTAGTTCCAAGGAGGTGCTCACGCAAATCCATAGGCGTAAACAATTAATCAAATAGTACCAGTACCTTCTTCGTTGCAGAGTGCTAACCCAAGCTCAAGCAGAGAGCTAATAGTGGGGAAAAATAATTTAGTCGATGACACCAACCCCTGGTGTTTCCCTTGCAGCGACTCACATATGCCTCGAAATTTCCCATGCGGAAATCTAAAAAAATGGGTGGCGGAGCAGCACATTCAAGGCGCAATGTCAAACCATGGAGGTTATGTATATGCCTCTCTGTAAATGGAAAATGTAGTGCTTACCACACAAATGCAGGGGATGTCCCTAGAGCAAGAAACAGATATTGCTCTTGATCACGCGCTCTTCTCATGGATGGAAGAAGAAGAGGTCATGTTCACAAATGATGCATCCACATCAAAAACCTCATAAGTACAGTCCGATTACAACACTCGCTTAAAGAGGAGATTCACAGGAAAATCAGTCATTCCGCAACTAGTCAGTTCACAGCCTAAAAGTGCTTCCGATCAACCACCCAATACCTTCGCAGTGGCAAAACAATGTCCATCGCGAAGGGAAATTGTGGTAACAAGAGCTAAGGAGAAAAATCCTCTGAATCTACCACCATTCAATGTGGTGGAACAATTGAAAAAATCATCCGCTAATGTGTCTCTGTGGGATATCCTAGATATTCCATAACATAAATATTGCTACAAAAAGCTCTCCAGGAGGATCTGATCATTGAGCCAATAAAGAAAATGCTCAAAGGAAAGGTTGTTGATCAATCACCTCCTGTCAAAGTTCTCACAAATAGCATGGAGGAAGCCCCTACTGAAGTTAAAGATAAGCCAAAACTGAAACCGGTCTTCCTAACCCTCATTGTAGGAGAGAAATTATTGCACAACGCCTTGATTGAATCCGACACCAGCACTACAATCATGCCTAAGCAGATAGTTGAATCCCTAGGAATTAGCTATGAACCTTTGAAGAGGGGAGTTATGCAACTTGATAGGAACAAATTTGAAACTGTAAATGTCATCAAATACCTCCCCTTGACTCGGTTCTCTTGCCCTAGCATCACAGTTCTGCAAGACACTGTGATCATAGATGTGCCTCCTATGTTCAGCCTCTGCCTATCCTGAGAATTCACTTCAAAGATAAGAGGGTATCTTTCTCTAGAGTGGTCACACTTGATCCTAAGGACCAAGCATGGAGCTAAAATAAAAATAGTGTCTGAAGCTTTGCACTTAGAACATGTGGCTGATGAAGCTATGATCAACTTTGAAGTTGCCCATACCTCTTTTACTAAAGGGGAGATATATTGTACCAAGTTGCTAGAGGATGAAAAAGTGACCGAAGATCAAACCAATAAAGAGGAAGTTCTCTTAAGCGAATATATAAATTCTGACCCTTTCAGCAACTATCATGCTACTGGGTTGGGTGCCTATGTCATCTTCGACGAGGAATAAGAGATTTTGAAAGTCATGAAGGAACTTGAGGGTGACCAAACTTCAGAACTATGGATGTTGCACTTTGATGGAGCAAGATACAAAGTGGGCATAGGAGTTGGGATATTTTTGACATCCCCACACAATGAAAAAACACTTTGGTCCTTTTGCTTCCAATTCACTTGTTCGAACAATGAAGTTGAATATGAAGGCCTAGTGCAAGGTCTGAGCCGAGCGGATGGGCATTAAGCAATTAATGGTGTTTGGAGATTTTGAACTAGTGGTCAACCAAGTCCGAGGGGTTTTTGCAACTAAAAATGTTTGCATGAGATCCTACAGACATAAAGTCTGGGACCTGATAGAAGGTTTTCAAGCCATCAACATTTAGACAGTGCCTAGAGAACAAAATGTTGATGCAGATTGCATGGCAACAGTCGCATCTCAATTTGAACCTACATCCGACCTAATGCATAACAAACATTTTGTATGAGTGATAGTCTGACTGATGATTCTAGATAATGATCAGAGCTGGTAGGTATTTGACAATGATGAACATGTCGCCTCATTCATCCAACAGTTGGGAGAGTTTTCTAAGCAACTTCAACCAAAGACTATCGAAGCCTACGATGGACAGATCATTCAACTAAGGTCTAATAAGCTTCCAAAGGGACTTGTCACTCTAGAAAACCTGTTCAACTGAGACGACGCAAGGAATGACAAAAGGAATTTTGTAGTGGATAAAAGTGACTATGCGGACCTTCAGGTCAGAGATGGAAGAAAGCTCAAAGTCAGGAAAGACGTCCCACATCACGACAAAGAAAGGCTCATCAACTTTTGTGAGAGGTATGAAGGAGTGGTAGCTTGGTCATATGATGACCTTAAGGGATATGATCCTGAAATCATCCAGCATACAATAGAGTTGATGGAAGGTGCAAAAAAAGTCCACCAAAAAAAGAGGCCAGTGGACCTGAAGATCGAAGCCATGATGGCACAAGAGCTAACAAAGCTAATTCAATCTCAGATTGTCTTCTCAATCAAGCACAGCACATGGGTATCCAACCTAGTGCTAGTCTAAAAGATGAATGGAGACATCCACTTGTGTGTTGACTTTTGGGACCTGAATAGAGCATCCCTAAAGGACCATTATTCACTACCTTCTATGGAGACAATCTTGCAAATAGTGGCAGGTTCAGAAATATTTTCGCTGTTGGATGGCTTCTCCGCTTACAATCAGTTCCGAGTTAAAGAAGAGGACCGACACAAGACAACATTCACTACCAAGTGGGGTATGTTTGCATATGCAAAAATTCCTTTTGGCCTTTTGAATGTGGAAGCCACTTTCTAGTAGGCCATGGATTCACCTTTAATGAATTAATTAACAAGATTATCCTAATCTATTTGGATGATCTGACTATTTTTCCAAACATAAAGATGATCATTTTGATCACCTTGAGATGGTTTTCAAAAAAATTCAAGATTTCAGGGTATCCCTGAACCCAAAAAAATGTGTCTTTGGAGTGCCACAAGGCAAGCTATTGGGATATGTAGTGTCCAAAGAAGGAATTGTGATTGATCTTGAGTGGGTGAAAGAAATCAAATAACTTCCCCTACTGGTCAACAAGAAAGGATTCCAATCGTTCTTGGGGAAGGTAAACTTTGTGAGCAAATTCATTTCGGATTTTCCAAGGATAATTAGACCGATCACCCTAATGCTAAAAAAGGATCAATTATTCAAATGGACTAAAGAAGCTAGAGAAGCTTTCGAGAAGGTAAAGGATGCTATTTCCTCAGCCCCTGTACTAGTCAATCTAGACCTATCGAAGGAGTTCATAATGTATGTATTCAACAGTAATTCAAGCATTGCTACTATCTTAACTCAAAAGTACGATAAAGGAAAGGGAGAAAATCTGATAGCATTTCACTCCCTGACCCTAAAAGAATATGAGACAAACTACAACTTCATCAAGAGGCAACCTTCACAATTGTTAAGAGGATCAAGAAGTTTTGACACCTAATATCTTGCAATAAGGTGATTGTTTATGTCGCACATTCTAATGTGTGTGAATACATCATGGAAGGAGAAATCACCAAAAAGAGGGATAATTGGATCACCAAGATCCTTGAATATGACATTGAGGTCAAGCCCACAAAGACCATCTGAGGAAGAGGATTGTGCGAATATATGGCGCACGACAAGGAAATGGCAGCCGGAGAGGAGCAACTGAAGTTGGTTCTAATGAATGAGTATGAATTTGAAGGTTGCTATCTGGCAGACAGAGTAAGGTTCGTACACATAGGAAAATATATTCCCGGTCTTCCTTCTCAAAAGAGAAGATTCTACCAACTACAAAACAACAGATATGCACTCATCAAAGGGGTCCTTTTCAAGAGGAACTTCAACGGTGTTCTATTGCGGTGTATCACCACAAAGCAAGCGAAGTGGATTCTCTAAACTTTCCACAGTAGTACCATGGGCGAGCATTTCTCCACAAAGACTACCACAATCAAAATTATGTGTGTTGGGTACTTCTCCTATGCTATTTAACGACTCATACTCCCTGATAAAAACTTGCAAGAATTCCAATTCTTCACAGGGAAAAGGAAAATTTTTGCAACACCTCTCAACCTGATAGTAGTTGATGAGCCATTCACGCAATGGGGTCTTGATTTCATTGAAATGATTAATCCAGCCTCTATTGCTAGACATAAATGGATTCTAACAATGAACTACTTCACTAGGTAGACCGAAGCCATGCCCTTGAAGAATGCGATGGAGGCAGAGATAGTAGACTTCCTTGAAGAACTCGTGACGATATTCGGCCCTCCTAAAACCATCATCTCTGACAATGCCAAGGCTTTCCTAGGCTCTAAGGTATGTCAATTTTTTTTCACGCACAACATATTCTTAAAGACATCATCAAATTACTACCCACAGGGTAATGACCTGGCAAAGTCGACTAACAAGAATTTAGTTTGACTCATCAAAAGAATCGGTTCAAAGCACCAGTGAGAATGGCATAAAAAAATTTGGGTGGCACTTTGGGCAAACTGCATAACCCCTAAGCAAGTTCTCAAGACTTCACCATACAAGCTAGTGTATGGGAAGGAAGCGCTATTTCCTATCTCCATGGAAATTCCAGCACTACAATTGCTCAAATGTCTTGAGATAGAGCAAAACAACGCAATGGAGGTTCGGTTGGCCGAGTTGCTGGAAGTATAGGAAAAAAGGGAAAAGTCCCTAATAGCCATGTCCAATTGCTAATAGGTGGCTAAAAGATGGTTCACAAAGAAAGCTTCGGACCAAGGTCTAAAGTGCGGGGATCTAGTACTAAAGTTTAATGAAAGAGTTGCAAAGCCTGACCAACACGGGAAGTTTGACAGCTTATGGGAAGGCCCTTTTAGAATAATTTGATGTAAAGATCATAATGAATTTGAATTGGAAACCATGGAACAAGAAGCAGTGGGAATTCCGGTCAATGGAATTCACCTGAAATTATTCAATTAAGCCTCAAATTATTCTACCAATGTAAATATGTAGATAATGTAAGTATTTTTCCCTTGTGTTTTTTTTGCTCGGTCTTTCAAATATTAATTCTCAAGTGTGAGGAAGCAGAAATGAATGGAACCCATTATTGAAAAGTGGAGAGAGATAAAAGAACCCATGAAGCAGAGAAAAATGACGCCCATATGCAGAATTGAAATGGATATATATATGCAAGAAAAGAAAAGAAGACCCACATTGCTAAACAGCCAAAAGCAAAGGAGACATAATTTTTAACAAGCTTTATCTGCATTATATTTCTATACTTTGATAAGTACAATATCAAAATGGCTCAGAGGCCACGCTTTTAGGGTATATATCTATATATTTTTGGTATCTTCTTTATATGGCTACTATAAGGCCTTTTCCAAGCACATATACAAAATACAGACTAACAAGCATTAGTTCTTAAAGTAAGAAAAGGAGATTTTCAGTCGTGGGCATGTGTAGTAGCAATAGAGGCATCAACAGAAACATCTAGAATTATTTCACCAGCAGCGGCAGCATCCGTAAGAGCAACTGCAAGTGGTGGAGGGAACACCAAGTTCCTAAAGTCCATGTACCAGTCAATGTCATAAAATGACACCACGTTGTATAGGAAAAACAGGAAATGGCATGCATGGATGACCATTTGGCGATGTTCTTATTGCGACTAAATACAGAATCCGCTCAGAAATAGCACCCATGGCATGATTTTGTCTTCCTCAATATATTTTTGAAGGTCGCTTATCATTGGCAAGCCTATTCCAAATGCAGCATTGGCCACCACCTCTTTGAGGCCTCCCAGATATTTCTTCAAAAAAAATTTGAGTACCAGGCGTAGAACCAATGGCTTGGGAACCACGATGTCAAGCATGGATGCTAAAAAATGAGAGCACACATCAATGTTGACTTTGTACTTATCCTCATAATCAATGCAATCCCTCCCCATAACCCATTTTATCACTATAATGGCCAGAGAGTGCTTATTCTTAGTCATCCATTTGAGATGCCTAGTTGAAATTTCACAAAAAAGTCGATTGGGATTTCTTACATACTAGCCTGATTGGGGTGTTCATGGTGACATGCTCTATACAATTATTAGAAAAAATCTCTACACAAATCGCCTAAGTCTCAACTCTATGCAAATTCTACGCAACCACAAATGTCAAATGCTAAGCCAATCACCTATTGCCAATTTTGCTAAAATTTGCTAAGTGTGATTTCACTATTGCCTAAGCACCTATTTATAGAAATGGTCAGGATAAGCGTGGTAATCTGCATACCATAAGCATGAGGTTAATCAAGTACTATCTCAAAAATTGCACCAAGGCTCACTCGATTATCCCACCCAATTGCGTCTACTAGGTATGATTTGTTGCATGCAGGATTAGTGGGAGCTAATTAATTAGCATAAGTTGGTGGCAATCTTCGGCAGTAGTCCATACGACTGAATGTTGAGGTGTCGTTCTGCAAGCACTTCTCAAACTTCAAAAAGGAACACAAACCTTTAAGAGCACTTATTGCATATTTGGCTTAATCATTCCGTTTGGGATAGTAATTGTCACGGCATATGAATGCCTAAGCTTCCTTCAAATCGTCGACTCAAGTTCCAAGAAAATCACGTTGGAGTACATCATTGCCAAAGGACATTGTCAATTCTTGTCATTTCAAAATGGCAAGTAATTTACATCGCATGAGCAAATGACTGGTGGTACATGTCGAATTTAATGCTAGGAGGTGAGCGTTGTTGGACACCTCAATAAGGAAATAACTAAGTATCGCATGCAAAAGGCTAGCATTGTGAAATCTTTCAAACACGCTACCTAAAGCAAAAGAAATTTTGAGCACAACCAGAGCCGAGGTAAATTGCAAAAAAATTGAGTTAAGAAGAAACCTTTAGCAAAAAGAAATGGCAGAGAGTTCTCAAACGGAGCCACAATCAAGCACAAATAGAGGGGAAGAAAGAGGCAATGCAGAGCTTGTTTGATGATATGCGTATGGCATCAACCGTCTACATATTTGAAGACGTCTCTTATGCCTCGCCTGGTATACCAGAGAAGCTAGAATGGGTAAACACATGAGTTCTAGAAAAGCCTAAAATTTATAGAGATCAGAGCCGAATCAAGGAGGAATGGGATAATATTCATGATCCCATCCTTGCAAAAAACCCCAAGAATTTGAGGGAGGCGGCTTGTGAAAGAATAAAGAAATTCACTGACCCGGAGTCATTGTCGCAGAAGCTATGGTACAATGGGCTTCCACAGTATATGGTCATGTTTGTTCACTATTGCCTAGAACTAGTTGATGCAGCCATCAAACATTTCAACCTGAGCACCAACACCATTGAGGGTTGGAGATTAAAATTCAATATCTTCCCGAAAGCTATTTGGAATATGTTGTGCATCCCTAACCCTGACTCCAGACCAAAAGTGGTAGAGCCATTCAACCCAGCGAAGGGAGAGGCAATATGGAGAGGCATGAAAAAGGCTCTAGAATTTTATAACAAAGAAACCCAAAGGCCTAAGGAAGATCATAAAAGCCACCAAAGATTATGACGCCACACATCACCTTCCCACAAGACATGCAAGATGCCTTCTCAAAGTTGGCATTTGTTTGCGGCCTGGACACCGACAAGGATGTGCATGAATTTTAGTTGGGTCTGGGGTTTCAGTTTTGCAAGCAATATTCCTTTTTCTAGTATGATTTTGCACAATTCCTCATTAACGAGATGATAGGGAAAATTAGGGACTACCAAATGCAAGGGAGGTTCAGGTTTCCTTCCTTCCTTGCTCACATGTTTTTGCACCAGAACCCTGATTTCTTTAAGAAGCATGTAAGATTGTCTATTTTTGATGAATTGGGCAAAAGAAGGCCAACTTTTGTATGGACTCCTCTCCTCTCCTCTACATATGACTATTATGCATTTTTGAATTATTTCTTGACTCTGATTTTGCAAGATTTAAAAGGGGTTGATGGTATCAACCGGCTCACCAAGGAGCAGACAACATAGATGCAGAACTTCACTACCAAATGTGACTGGTTTCTCAGAGTGGATTTCACATTCATCCAGCTGCGTTGTTTCACTGAGGAACCATTTCACCTTCCAACATGTGTCACAACTCAAGTGCTGGCTCTTGAAATTTTCTAGCAAGTATCCATTCTCGACTACAAATTTTGTGGGGGGAAGGCCAAGAAGAGGGGATTCTTCAACTGCTCGCTAAGCTTCAAAAATGGTGGTCATGTACAAGAAATAGACACACAAGTTGTTGGAAGATAAGTTGGCTCACCTAGGGTTGGTGATGATTTGCGATAACTGGGATTACAACCCCATAAATGACTCAGCGAATGAATTTTTCAAGGTAACACATAGCCCCCAACCTTACTGGGAAAAGAGGTGGAACCCGTTGAAATATTTGGATGATCTACTGGTTGATTTGATCCACATTCCTACATAGGACAGTAGGCCACCATGGCATAATTTCTACTTCACCACGATGAAGTATGACGAAAAGAAAAGAATAGGAGTCGACCTTCAAAAAAAATTATTAAAAATAGAAGGATGGAAAGAGGAAAGAATCAGATATTTTTGGCTATATCGCCAAGAGACCAAGCAACCTGAGGCCCCTTATGGAAGCGTGGCATTGGACAAGGAGTTTGATAGATTTTGGAATTAGGCACACATGATTATGACACAAGCATTGACAAGGACAATGACTCTATGAGGAGTCTGAAGAGCATATGGGAAAAGGAAAGGAGAAGAAATCAGAAGTGTCATCGGCCTTCGCTCAGCAAAAGAGAAAGGCAATGGAGTAGCCTAGCTAGGTTGTTTCAAATATCCAACTAAACGTATCAAGAGCTTTATGGATGCTCACCTAGACCACTGTAAGGACAAGAACGACTCAATAATAGTTAGAAATTGTAGAGGTGAAGGACTCCCCGCCTACCAAATGGCAATGCATAGAAGCAATTTCTGGGGAAAGTTCATAAGCACCCGCAGCAAGCCAAGAGGCCATGGTGAACCAAGAACCGCAATCATCCAGTCAAGGTAACATTTTCTCCTTCTCTTACTTTTCAATCTTTAGTAGCCCATGTTCTCTCTGTGGCACCCATCACTACAAGTGTTGGCCCTTCCTTTTTTGTCTTTTCCACAATGGTCATGGGAGGTTTCTCAGAGTTCTCCCATGTGAGGCCATTTATCTTAACGCCTCTACAGACCCTTACACCTTCCACCACTGTCCAATCTACTCTTGCCTCTCTTTCCTCAAGCACGACCACTATTGACACCCCTCCTACTACAACTATATCAAGCACAACCCAGTTCACCCAGCAGTTGGAGTCCACCATGAGCCCACAATCAACTCAACAACCAATGAGTCCTCCCACCAATTCACAAATCGAGTTTTGGCATGTCCCTCATTTCTCCCCACTTACAGTTGATCTCCCTAAAAGGAAAGCACCTAGAACCACTACACTCACATTCCCTTTTTCCCTACCTCCTAGTACGCCTTTTGCAGGTCAGCTAGTTTAGTCACCAGCCTAATTTATGGCATAGGGTGATGTTACAAAGGAAGTGCAGGCTCTCAGAATTTAGAAGCAAAAGGCCAAGGATGACAAGAAGCCAATGGAGCTAAAAGTGTATACTATTTAAAATGAAGCTCAGAATGTGATCCATTTTGCAACCATGCATCTAAACGTCATCAAACCACAAGGGGAGATGCAGCCTGACGATTATAGCATGTTCTCCATGGGACTTGATCTGAGCATAGCCTGGCCATAGGGAAAAGTTGAGTTCATGGAAGAAACACAGCGGGTGGTGACCATGGACTTCCTCAATTCTAGTCGCCAACTAAAGAAGAAAGAAGAGGAGCTGAAACTTGTGAAAGATAGGATTGAGTTCCTACAAGCAAAGGAAAAGGTGATGGAAGAAAAAGTTGTGCGCTTATTAGAGAAAGTGCAAGCATCAGAGGTGGAGTAGAACAAACTTTGAGAGGAACTTGAAAATTTCCAATCCGTCGACCCTTCCCTGGTCGACGTGCTACAGAAGAGGAACCAAGACTATCAGAATCAGTTAACTCTGGCGGAACAAGAAGTGAAACAAAAGAGTTAGGAATTTGAACAACAGCATGCTCAATTCGAGCAACAAATGCAAGAGAAGGATGCAAACTTTGGGAGCCAAAAGGCCCAATTGGAAAAGGATCTCCAAGAGGAGAAGTCTTCCCTTGAATTGGAGTTAGCAAACAAAAGCCAAGCCAAGGAGAACTGGTCCAAAGAACTAAGAAACATCGAGGAACAACTTGCATTTGCAAACATGAGAGTTGTGGAATTAACACAGGATGATGACTCAAAAGATGCAGAAATTTCCCTTCTAAGGAGTGTTCTCAAGGCCCATGTTGCAGTTGGACCTCATTCCAATGGCTCAATGGCTATATGTTTCATACTGGGAAAAGGTCAAGGCCTTTGACTTGACACTACAGCCGATGCTTCAATATATGTCAGAGGCAACAAAATTGAGCAAGGAGGTTCGTGGAGCAATTGAGTAGTTACCATAGTTCATTACAGAGAGGGTTCTTGAGGCAAAAAGTTTGCTAAGTAAGTTATACCTAGTCTTGGATGAGGACTTAGCAAAGGCAAGGATCGAGGATCAGAAATCTACTACCAAGACGACGAACAACTTCATCCACTACCACTCAGCTATCCTTCTTGCCAATGCATGTGCAACTACTTTGAACTAGACTATGGATAGCATGTGGGAAAATTTATCCCGGCTAACTAAGATGGGCCTACCCTCCCTGTTTCTTGTAGATGATTTGGTTGCCACGATAGAGAAAATTGTAGTGAAGATTGAAGAGGGGTAGAACACAACCACTTTTCAAATTTTCAGCCAACCTCCTACCGCAGTCGATATCGAAGGTGTCATTCATCTGATTGCACGGCTACTCTTCCAATTTGAGTCTAGAGTCGGTTTACCTACGGAGCTTCCTTATAAAGAGATGCTTGATTGAGCAGAGCATAAAAGAATCTGTGCGACATATCAAGACCATCTAAGGCTAACTGGATGCCTCTGCAAGCAGCTCTTTCTAAGCTCTGACTCTGTCACCTATGGATGGGGGCTCTGGTCTGCAAGCCAGAGAAAATTTTGGGTTCGTCATTCCTTAGGCGAAACACCCCTGATAGTTTCCAAAAGCTATGAATGTAAAATTATTCGAGCTCTCTTTGGGTGATTTTTTTTTTGCTAAATTTCAGCCTGCATCTCATATGATAGAAGTGTTTCTAGAAGTGTTTCCCTTAGCTCTTTCATCGAGCCTCTTTCTGCTATACTTCGTCGACTTCCACCACATTTCCATCAGGTGCTCCTCACAGCAATTCCTTCCTTCGCTCTTCTACTAGCTCCCTCCATGTTGCCACGTGTCTACACCGCAAGCTATTCATAGTTGCTTCCCTTCACTTTTTTGTCGGGCCCCATCCGCGTACCACGTAGCTTCCATTCGCATAAAATTTTTCCAGACCCCATAGTTGACACTGATAGTAATAAAGGTTTCCACGTGTCTTCCCATTGCAATCTTTCATCAAAGGGATGGGAGAGAGAACCACGGGCTGCAAACTATCGCCACGCGTCCCTTCGGTGGGAGTTCTATCAAAGGGAAGAATGGAGCAAGTAACAGGATGTGATATGTTACCACGTGTTCTAACTACTTCCATTGGGAAGCAACACTTGTTTGCATGGGATTTTTCTGGACCACTACCATCATTCGTAGGGGATGCATCTAGCTGGGGAATGATTACATGCTATGGTCCAAATTTTTTCTGTTACAATGGTCAAGGGGAATCATTGTTGCAGCCATCATTACTCTAGATACTAAATCTTTTTTGTTACAAGCTCACCAGGTGGTGGATTTTTGGCTATATATACTACTTCTTGCTTCAAAAAATGAGTTTGAAAGATGTAGAAAAACTAGAGAAAGACACTAGGCCTTTTTTCATGCTTTTAGATTATTGTGTGGGACTTTCAAACTATGTCATTGTTTGGCCTTTATGTTTTTCTTATGTTATTTGATAAAACATTGATATTGTGCCATTATTGTTTTGAATTGTTCATTTGGAGAACTTCTATGATTTTAATACAAGTTTGTTGGTTTAGATCATCTCTTTGACTCCTCTTTTTAGTAAATGAGTGTGAAAATTATTTTATGTCATTAGATGAATTGTTTAGATCTTTATCTTTGATTTCTATTAATTCTAGAACATAGTATTCTACCAATCAGGCCCTTAAATCAAATGCCCAAAGATAGATTTATCGTGCCTATATCTACCCCTTGGCGCATTTCCTTAGTTAGATCTTTATTTTTTATATCTGCTTCCTTTTCCCATTCTGAAACCCCAATTACAGAAGAAGTCAGCTTCTTTAAAAACCTGGAGGTCACTCAGTTTAGCACAATTGTTCCCCTATTAACTAATTTTCCCATAAAGCCTATTGCCTTGCCAATTTTTGGCATCCGCGGGATACAATAATAGTCACCAGTTTCAGTCAAATCCAATGCTTAAAGATATATGAATAGTTACAACAATGCAAATGACAAGAGCTATGATTAATGAATGAAGGACTGTCATAATGCCAAACAAAGGATAGTAAAACCAAAAGGATAGAGTCAGTGTGTTTGGCAGTTATATGCAAAGATAGATATAAGAGCTAGCTTCTCTAATAGCACAAGATAGTCATCATGTATGATGTTAATTTCATTATTGGACTGGAAATACAAAATGTTGTGTTTTCTTATCAATATCTTGATGGTCAAGATTAGTACACTTTGAGACCCTGTGCATTTGGGTATGACATTCGTGGTAGCTAATTCGCATAAGAATCTCATGTCAAGGCATGAGAAAGAGAATGGATGTGACTTGAAAATCATGAATGAAGCAGTGCTAGATAACCCTCATGAATAGTTAGAATGATAGTTATACAAGGCCAGTTTTGAATGCATAAAATAATAGAAAATGGTATGAGTGAAAGATATCATTGTTGGGTATCTACAATGAGCATGGTTGGGGCCATAGAAATCAAGAAGTATCATGCCTAGGAATAGGGTTTTTCTTCTATTCTCTCAGAAAGAAATGTTGGTGAAACAAAACAATTTGTAGCATGTATGGCTGCGACCATTTAAATAACATCATTCTAAAGTTATATATAGAGAATGGAAACAAATGTTCATGGGCTAAGAATGTAAGATACATAGATGGAGAAACTCGGCCATGGGTAAACAGAACCCCCATACCTTCAAATATTTGTATATTTGTGGCCATTACCAAGGAATAGAAACAAATCTACAGAAAATGCAGTCATAAAGCCCGTGGTTTGAGGTTTTGTTAGATTTTCAAATTTTCCATTAATATTTGCATCAAGAAAGTCACGACCATTTTTAAGTGTAGGTTCGAACAAATGTACAGGGTAAATATAGAAAGCAAGCATCTCCATTATTACACTGAATATGGAGTTCGAAAAAATATTTTTTGTTCACAAGTAATGATAAAAAGCAATTTTATGCTTACCCAGAATCGAGCTCAGTGTATTCTTACTTCATATTTCACCATGAAAACCATCTACAAAAAGCTCTGTTCAAACCCTATGGTGGCGGCTGTGAGTGGAACACTCCAAAAATGGGAAAAATGAAAATGCATTCTTTTCACTTTGCATTGGTTTTTATTATTAGGGTTTTGTTTACCCTAATCTCATGCCAATAGGAGAATAGGCATTTTTCCTATCTTTTATTAAATGCAATGAAAATTAATATATGTCCTAGTGGGGAGTTCATTGCTATTGAACTCTTTATTTTCCCCGTATATGCCTTATGGAGGGGCCCTTATTACTTAGACATTGTGCATTTGTTTTCTTTTTCTCACTTGGTCGAGGTTTTTCTTATTAGTGCCTTTGTAGTTTTGCATTCATTTCAAATGTGAAGCCTTTTGATTAAGTGATATTGTTATAAATCACTTTAATGAAAGTGTTATTTTTAATACAAAATGAATGGTATACCTTGTAAACACCTAAAGGAGGGGATAGTTAAGTTTATTGCTTTTGAGAGCATATAGGGGAATGTTGGAGAAGTTAGTTAAATATGCCTAAGATATAGGAGACTGTTTTGATTGGAATTAAAAGCTTTTCAGAGCATATAGGGGTAGTTTGGAGTGCGTTTATGGTAGACATGGTCAAAGTTGACCTTCTCAACATATTGGAGCCCTTTTGGAGCCTTTTCAGATACTATTTTCTAGGCTTTTGGGTTGTGTACAACCAAAAAGAGTTTCTAGTTCCTATTTTGGTGGAACTGTTGGAGAGAGCATATAGTGACTTCACTTTTCATTTATGAAGTTAGTTCTAACTTATGCTTTTTCTGTTTTGTGACCCTTTTGGAGTCCTTGGAGAAAAATGCAGAGTTTTGTAACTCACAAGAATGTATATCAATGTTTCACCTTTGAAATCAATGAGTATAAGCATTTTACCTTTTCAATCTCTCTGTTTAATCATGTGTATTTGTATAATTGATGCAACTACTTGTGAAACTGTATGATTACTTGTGGTTATGTCTTATCCTAGCACTTTTTTTGTAGAGCAATATGTATTTTTTATAGGTTGTGGGATGTTTTTAAAATGCAAGCATTCTCTAGTTGTGAAGTCTTTTTCCTTCTAGGAGTGTAGGCATATGAACCTTCCCATGAAATATTTATGTAGAAAACGTATGTGATTGAGTTGTGTATGACAAGTCTTTTTTCATTTACTGAAACTGTGTGTGTGAGTTATGTTATATGTTTTCTTAGTTAATTTGGTGTATCATTGTAGAGTTAGCTTTCATTTTTATTTTACTTTCTTCCCCTTTTCCTATGTAAGTCAATAGATTATTTTAGGTGACACCATAGGAAGTTATCCTTCTCTAGAGGTTTGATCTCACATAAGGTACCCACACCTTGGGACCATTCCCATGTCTCACTAAGTGGTTGAACAGGGTTCAACAAAGAGTGCACATTCAGGTGATAACAAGGATCACCATTTAAAGATTAAAGGATTATTGTATGCAGAGATAGAGAGACACTCTAGGAAGATTTCTCCCCTCATTCCATGAAGAAATTGAAGGTATTGGTGAAAATGAAGAACCTATTGAGAGAATCAATGAATTAGAACCACCCCACACTAGTAGCTACCCTAGACTATATAGGAGTGAATTTGCACCCCTTGAGAAAATTCCCCTTTCACATACCCTCACCTTAGAAAATCAAATCTGAAGGTGAAATTCCACATCACCCACCTACCTTCCATCCACCTGGTGTTTTTCTTGTATGTTAGTGAGAGAATATTTTTCGGAGACACATGCACAATGCATAGATGTCTGTGTGGCATGTTGTCATCCCTAATGGATTCCTATGTCTGAAGTTGGCAGAGGCATTACACATTCGATTGGGGCCAAATTTTAACGTTCCTCTTTGACTAACTGACCCAAAAATGCCTTATTCCTTCTCATACCACCTTCAAAAACATTCATTCTCACTTCATTTCACTCTCTAGCAATCCTCTAGCCATTCTCTAGACATTCACATTCGATCTCTCAAGCAGCATTCCAGCACTTCATTGTGTGCATCGTAGCAGCATTAACACTTCATCAAATCCACATTGCAAGAGTGAGGCAGCCATAGAAGCATGGGTTTGGAGTCTTGCGATACCTCCCTTCATCACCACTGTGACTATGGTAACTTTTTCAAGTCCATACCTTGCTTTCTCTTTCCATTAGCTAGTGAGATTTTGGGTGGAGGTGGTAACTCTTCACTCCTCTCCTTTTTGATTTGATAGAGTTGAATAGTATTGTTTTGCAGTGTTCATTACAATCTTTCTTTCTACTTCTTTATTACATATTCTACTTTGTTGCTTTCTGGCTATTCGTGAAGGTGGAAACACCAAAGCAAGGGTCTAACTGGGGCAAGCCCCTATATAGCCCCATAAAATTTCCCTCTTTCTTGTGTGTAGGTGAAAGTGTGCATGGAGCTAGCTGGTGAATAGGAATTTTTGTGAGATCATCTTCATCACCCTGGCTTTTATCTACTTGCTTTATCATCTCTGTCTCTATTTCTCATACTTCATTATTCTATTTACCTTGTTAAAATCAGCTAGCTAGGTTGTCAGTAAGTTTTTAGGTAGTTTTTATTGTACTTCGTGTTTTTTGGTCGTACAGATGCCAATGCACCAGAGAGATGGTAGTGCACCGTGCTATCGTCCTTAGACAAAGAGTTGTCTGAGGTGCAGTACCGACTCCAAAAACCAGCTCGCCTAGCCTAAACTTAAACTTTGGATCTATAGAGTGACAAAAGTACTACATAGTTCTCTTCATTCTTGGTCCTCATCCCAAAACATCCCTTTAGAGTGAGGTAAGTTAGGAAACCACTACCCTCTTAGCTCTCTATGACCTGGATCCTTGACGTGGTTGGTCCCCCTCTCTTACATTTTTGGTGAACCCGATGCAATCAATGTGTTTCCATTTGCTTGTATTGAGACTTTTTCCCCACACCTAGTGGTTGTCGTAACCCCGAGTGTTATGAAGTTTTATGAGAATCACAACCCAATCCACAACCTCTGGGTACATTTTTAGGAGAAGCGTGCGAGACTTACTAATGGAGAAGACAAAGGTCACTTCTATTTTTTCCTCCAGTTTCTCCAGTAGTTTAGCTAATGAGCTTACCACTATTTTTCCTATGAGCTTCACTAATGAGATGGGTTTCATAGACAAGACCACTCACATTCCTACTCCTCTAGCATCCCCTATGGCTTCGTTCGTGGATAAGGATGAGTTTGTGTATGTCCCTGCAGAAAACCTTTTGGCATTGGATAACAGGTTACTAGACCTTGTAGACCATTTGGAGAAAGAAGTAAACAAGGAAAGAGACACTAGACTTACTATTGAATTGAGACATTTGTTGGGAAAGGATTGGGCAAGCATAGAATTCTTACATGGCCTTGCCGATCTAACTGAAGCTTATGTCCCTTTGTATAAGACTAGATCAAGTACTACATGGGGGGAAGTACCTAACAGTTATGAAAGACAAATAGGAATTTCAATGCCTACCACATCTATATGCATGGCCAAAACGGGCCCCTCAATCAATGTCTCTTCCACTTCTCAAAATCCCCCCACTATCAAGGTGATTAAAACATCCCTTGGGTTTAGTTTCACCCTTCCCACTACCCCTAGCAGTGGGGGCTCTAGTGGAATGAGTGGTGGTGGATTTGTTAGCGGAGGTGGTACTAGTGAAGGTGGCCTTGGCAAAGGTCATGGTGGTGGAGGTGGATTTGGTGGAGGCCCTACCAATGGTGGTGGCTCCGGTGGGGGTCACAATGGTGGCTTCGAAAGTGGATCTGGAGGTCGTTTTGGTTCTAGTGGTCCCTTGTCATCTACTGACCCTATTTTGAATGCCTTACTTCAGAATATGGGTCGTATGCAAAATCAGCTAGTGA
This sequence comes from Sequoia sempervirens, assembly GCA_007258455.2. Lineage (NCBI taxonomy): Eukaryota > Viridiplantae > Streptophyta > Pinopsida > Cupressales > Cupressaceae > Sequoia > Sequoia sempervirens. The sequence continues at coordinate 9,695,228 of VDFB02000008.1, forward strand.
GTCTCTCCCAAGCCTCAGCCCAACCTATCTTTCCACCCTTTTTCTGGCATAGCCCATTGTTGGTAACAATCCTAAGTACTCCCTTCCAACAAGGAATGGATATTCCCAAATGTGAGAAATATGGCAGCAAAGGGACCCAAAAACACATGTGTCTACCTTTAATGCCATGTGCACAAACTTCTTCCATCACAATGCATTGATGGAAAAATTATTTCCTCGATATCTTAAGGATACAACACTCGAGTGGTATTGTTCCTTACTCGACAATTCTATTTTCTCATTTGATCAAATTGTAAATCAATTTCTTTGATAGTTCTAAGCCATCGAACCAAATATGACCTTTTTCGGATCTTGTCCAACACAAGCAAGGGGATAATGAGAAGATAATTGATTTCATAGTGCGGTACCAAGCACTATTTTCACAAATCTTGTACCTATTGACCGATTCTGACATGTAGAAGGTGTTCATAGGTAACCTACAAAGACCATGGTAAGAAAAATTTTCCCTTATGAAATACCCTTCTTTCACACATCTGTGTGAGGCATTATGGGAATATTAGCATATGATAATTCAGTTTGAGGGATCCTCCTTGTGCTCCCATTCAAAAGGAAAATCTATTATATCAATCTCAGGAAAAGGTAAGGCTATTGTGAATGTAGTAGCCACAACAAATGATAATGGCCTCAGATGCAACAGAAAGTTCAAAAAGTTAGCAGAATCTTATTCTTCTATCTTACAAAAGTTGTGAAAGGATAAGATCATAACCTTGGAGAACCCTTGACCTCTCAAGGAACCTTACCCTGATTGGTATGATGCAAATGCCTTATGTCAGTACCATTGAGTCAATGTACATGATATCGAATGTTGTATGCACCTGTCACAAGATACAAGACTGCATTGAGGATTGTACTATTTGTCTCGATGTGAGTAAATAAAATACAAATAAATTGGTGGTGAAAGCAAATAGTGAGTTGAAAATATACACGGACACATTTTTGTCACATTCTGCTAACTTAATTATTGATCCTTCTAATTCTACCACTCAACCCTTTGTGTATGTTAACATGGTCATAGTTACCAATTTTATGTAGCCTACAACTAGTTTACTGGATGTGACGTTCACCTTGTAGGATATGCCCTTGAATAACAAGCCCTCTCCCCTTTACATTCCCACTCACCTCAATGGGAACATTGTGATGGGGGTCTTAGTCGACCCTACGAGCTAAGTGAATATTATCACAGAGGAGAGATTATGGTTGAATTCATTACAAAGGGAGGAGTATGAAGAAACAAAATCTACCATCCGTACGTACGATGGCCTCTCTCTCAAGCCGTATAGTTCAATAACTCTTTTTGTCCTAGTTGGACCTAGGGTTGTGAACACAAATTTTGATGTTATCCTGGAATCTGATTTGTTCAAGGTGAAGTTAGGCATACCTTGGCTAGCTTCCATGAACGGAATCGCTTCCATCATTCATAAGTATTTTAAATTCTCCCACGAAGATGTTGTGCACATTGTGCATAACATTGGATACCATTCAATGGTGTCCCATGGGGGCTACTCGTTGGATCATTTTTTTCCCACCCCGATCTATCTTCTTCCCCTAAGAATGGACCTACTTTACTGAAACTATGTGAAGTACAAGATCGAGGGCAAGGGACAGCCAAAATTGACGCTTCCAGTAGTGTAGCAGCAAGCTGCCTTCTCTTATTGAAAGGGAAAGGAGACGCCTACCCATCCTCAGGGTGTCCCTTTTGCTCCTCTTTCTGAAAAAGAGTTTTAGATATCTACTCTTGGATTCTACAAGAGAATTATGATGGTGCCTGCTAGGCGCAAGGCTAAGATTAGGATATCGGATCTTCCTATTGTGCCTCTTGGACCTTGGCCCTACCTGTATGGTAGAAGGAAGGGTCCCCGTAGGGAATCCTCTATGTCTCAGCCTCTGTGGCCTTCCACCTATTCTACTCCTAAAGCAGTGAATGGGAAGAGGCCTGCCACCAAGGCACTAGAACCAACTCCCCTGTTGTTTCTCAACCTCTTCCTTGTGCTCTCATTAGAGAGCTTATTCCTCCACTGAAGATGGCTATGATGGACACCCCTATAGCTGAGTAGGATCCTGCTATCCCTTTGCAAATCCTAGCCTCTAGCTCAAAGATTCATAGAAATCACCTTATATGTGAGCACAAGTTTCAACTAAAGGATCTAGCGACTAAGCAAGATGCTTTGCAAAAAAGGAAGAGGAGATTATCGCCCTTGATTCAAGGCATCCTGATGTGCCCTCCTCTCTCCTACCCTCTACTTCCATTCAATCAAGCTTAGTCTCACTTTTGACTCCTATTGTGAGTGTGAGTGTGCCTAACCCTAAAAAGGTGCAGGTGTTTATCACTCCCTTAGCTGAGCCACCCATGTTGTGTCTCTTTCGAACATCCCGCCATTCCCAAAACCTGTGGACATGTCAAATACCTCAGTGGTGTTCACCGTTGTTTTCTCCTCCTCCTTTGTGCCTCTCACCAAGCAAAAAGTAGAGGTTGGACCTTCTAGCAATGGGAGGAATAAGAGGAGCCCACCTTCTCTAAGGGGTGGTCCTACGGTAGCTTGTTCCATACTAGTGATGGAGTAAGTTCCAACTTCTCTTGAGTTTGTCACCGCTCCTGAGTCACTCAGTGAGCCAAGCAATGAATCTAGGGCACCACCCTCCTTGTCTATTGAGGTACAAAATGGAACTCCTAGAAAGTGCATGTTTAACTCTTTGGATGAAGTTATGGCCTTGTCGGTGATCTTCGCAAAATTGCTAACTATAGCTCCACAAGAGCTTAACAGAGAAGACCTTGCAGGGCCTTCTTCCTTAGCCCTTGTAGCTAGAGGGTCAAAAGCTCCTCCCCTTAATATTCCACCACTGCATGCTTGTCCACCCTCCCCTTATAATGATCTCGATTAGGAAGGGGATGACCTTTTGGTCAATGAGTGCTAGGGGGAGGCCTCTTCTTTACCTTTAGATTAGGCGTGTGTGTGTGTTATGTTGTGTTCACCTGTGCTTGTGTTATGTGTTCCTAGATGACCCTTGTCACCCTTGTTAATGCTTGGATACAAGAGTGATTATGTGTTGTAAAACTTCCTCTATTTGTTCCATCATTCTTCCTATGTATTTGGTATGATGCAAAGCATTAGGGGAATTTAGGCTTCCCTTCCATGTTGACCCAATTTTATTTTTTTTATTTATCTTCTCGTGCATTCTTCACATGGTCTGATATAGTTGGGGTTTGATGAACGTTCATTTATATACTATTACTATACTTATATATATTCATGAGCAGATCTGACCCTGAAATATCAAATCAGCCCTATGTCTCTTCTTCATGCTATTTCTCTTTCACTCTTTTATCTTTCTTTCTTCTTTGCATGAGTTTTCCCTCATTTATGCGACAACATTTCTTTCACAATGCTTTGATTTTCAGAAAATGCATTCGTTCCTAATGAATCTTTTCTTGAAAATCCTTGCAAGCTCTTCCAAAGATCGAATTCTCAACTTGGACCCCTAATGGAACGTGTTTCCTTCATCATGGGTTCACAAAGAAAGAACTTGTGAACTTTCCTTCGAGGTGGGAGCAGCCTTTTCCTATGGGAGAAGCCTTGACCTTCCCATTGCAAGGGGGCATCTTCTTCCTTTCAAATTCCTTAATGAAGTTAACATCTTTCAAAAGGATTCCTTGATGATGAACTGATTTGAGAAAAAAATGTCTCTTTTACACTTTTAAACAACGCAACCCTGAAGTGGACCCCTTTTCCTTTGAAGGGTTCCCGAGGGACCCCTTTGAAATCCTTTCAATTTGTTGACTATCGGTGTGACTGTCTACTTGTTTCCCTGCATGGATGCTTTGTTTTCTAACATGTTTTATCTGCAGATTAACATGTTGCTTTGTAGGTGCACCTGTGAAGCCACTCTCCAGTCTAAATCTGTGGAGTCCCCTTTCACTTGGCTTCCTTCATGAGAGAGAACTTGGGGGTTGCCTTCTTGCAGGTCTATGGGCCTGTAAGGCACTTACTTTACTCGGATTCCTTCATTAGAGAGAACTTAGGGGTTGCCTTCTTCCAGGTTTGTGGTCCTATGAGATGCTTTCATCCTGTGGGATTTTTCCATCATTGGTTTGAGGGCCTTCGGTGTACTTTGTTCAACTTCATAGTTCTACGGAGCTATGGATTCCTTTTGTTTGAAACTCCCCAGGAAGAGTACCCGTGGAGTCCTTTGCCTGCCCTACGCTTTTGATTTTTCTATATCATGGTCTACTTCCTCGATAGTTCAGGTATACATTTCTAACCCTACTAACTCTTCAATCTACTTTACCGAACACTCATCGATATTCGTGCTCGCTAAAGTGGAGGAAAAATGTATGGGAGCGAATTTTCACCCCTTGAGAAAATTCCCCTTTCACATACCCTCACCTTAGAAAATCAAATCTGATGGCGAAATTCCACATCACCCACCTACCTTCCATCCACCTAGCATTTTTCTGGTGTGTCGGTGAGAGAATATTTGTCAAAGATGCACATGTGGCGCGCAGTATTCCACGGGGTGTGTTGTCGTCCCTAACGAATTCTTGTGTCTGAAGTTGGCAAAGACATTACACACCTGATTGGGGCTAAATTGTAACATCCCTATTCGACCAACTAACCCAAAAATGCCTTATTCCTTCTCATCCCACCTTCAAAAACATTCATTCTCACTTCATTTCACACTCTATCAAACCTCTAGCCATTCTCTATACATTCACATTAGATCTCTCAAGAAAATTTTCATTCTCAAGCAACATTCCAACACTTCATTGTGAGCATTGCAGCAACAATGACACTTCATCAACTCCACATTGCAAGTGTGAGGCAACCATAGAAGTGTGGCCTTGGACTCTTGCGAGACCTCCATTCATCATTGTTGTGGTTGTGGTGACTTTGTCAAGTCCATACCTTGCTTTCTCTTTCCATTGGCTAGTGAGTTTTTGGGTGGATGCTTCACTCCTCTCCTTTGTGATTTGATAGAGTAGCATAGTATTGTTTTGTAGTGTTCATTACAATCTTTCTTTATACTTTCTTTATCACATATTGTACTTTGTTGCTTTCTGGTTGTCCATGGAGGTGGAAACACCAAAGCAGGGGTTTGACTAAGGCAGGCCCCTATACAACCCCAAAAATTTTCCCTCTTTCTTGTGTGTAGGTGAACATGTGCATGGAGTTAGCTAGAAAATAGGAACTTTTGTGAGATCATCTTCATCACCCTAGCTTTTATCTACTTTCTTTATCATCTTAGTCTTTATTTCTCATACTTCATTATTTTGTTTACCTCATTAAAATCAACTAACCAGGTTGTCAGTAAGTTTTTAGGTATTTTTTACTGTACTTCATGTTTTTTGGTCATGCGAATGCCAGCGCACAAGAGAGATACCAGAATGCCACGTTGTCGTCCCAGAACCACGTTATCGTCCTCAGACAGAGAGTTTTCTTAGGTGCATTACTGACTCCAAAAACTAGCTCACCTAGCCTAAACTTGAACTTCGAATTTATAGAGTGATAGAAGTGCTACATAGTGCTCTTCATTCTTGGTCCTCACCCCAAAACACCCCTTTAGAGTGAGGTAAGTTAGGCCATCCCTCTGCTCTCGTCTCTCTGTGACCTGGAGCCTTGACATGGTTGGTCCCCCAATAAGAACCACACCACACTAGTGGCTACCCCATACTTAGAGGAGACTTTTAGAAGACATATTAACATCATGGCTAAGGAAACGATGGAAAATCCAACATAACATGTGACATTTGAGTTTCCAATAACAAATCAAGAAAGGGTTATTGCTCTTAAAAAATATACTCCCTTTAGCCTTTCCAATTTTCTATGAATTAGTTATTGAAAACCCATACAGGTTCTTGTTTGAATTTGATGTTTTATGTCAAAGATATGACTATACTACGGATGCTCATAGACTAAAACTCTTTCTAGCCACATTAAAAGATGTTTCTCTGTAATGGTTTATGGGGTTGGGAAGAAATACAATACCCAACTAGGAGATAATGATGTTGAATAACACAATTGAGAGGGGCGGTGAATTAGTTGTAACAAACTTTAATCTTTCAAACTTTCATCAAAAATTAAATCAATCACAAACCCTTTATTCTACTAATCTAATTAATCATTAAGTGCAAAGGTAGAAACTAAAAACATCACACATACATAATAACACCAGATTTATGTGGAAAACTGAATAAGGGAAAAACCATGGTGGGGATTAGCTCACAATATAGAAAATATCAAAATTGATTACAAAGGATCATGGCCAAAGAAGGCTCACTACCAAAATAGGACTCATTATCTGGATCAGGACTCACTGTCCAACAAGGGTTAACCACTCGGAGGGCTCACTACCACACAAATACAAAGAAGATAGAAGATATTTGCTACACAGAGAAAAAAAGTCTCAATGCAACAAATATTTCCACCATGATTTGCTCAAAAACTTGTAGACATGCTTGAATGATAGATTACACCTTCAACTCACTGCTTCCGGAAACTTAGCAGTTAGACTTTGCATTGATCTGCACCAACTCGCATTACATACACATTGATTCGCATCTATCTCACATCTATCTTGCTCTATTTCTTTGTACACCTTCCACCAATATCTCATCTTGTATTTATACCATATTAAGCTTTGAAACATATCCAAAGTCGGCCATACACCATTTTCATTTACAAATTCAAATTAGGTCAAAGCCAAAACATTCTAGGGTGGAATTAGAGTGAGGGCGACCCAATCACACGCTTCAACACGCTTCCATAAGCTTGGAAAGTAGTGTTAAACACAAGGTCAGCCAAACCAATGTAAAACACATAAATCAATTAAGCACACGCAACCTTAGCACTATCCAATCCTTCCAAATAACAAAATTATCTTCAACGCAATCATATCAACTTAACTCCAAAACCACAATTTAGAAGACTCGAACAAAAAGAAATATGGAGCAACTACATTTCTCTCGGACCTCAGCTAGATACATTGAAAAACACAGTTCACAACAAGTGAACATAACTCACACTGTACAATGATCTAGAAGCCCAAATCCTGGATATAGCAACTTCCAACAACCATGATCAACATATCTGAACCACACAAACATAGGATAAAATCCCGGAGCAAAAATCGAAGCAACAACTGAACAACTGCAATCTTTATTCATTACAATTTTCTCAATATCCTCAACATATACAACCAATTACTATTATCCATGACATCAATGACAACAACTAGTTGAGAACCAGTTAACCAGTTGACATCAATGGCAACACCTTCATCATACTTCATACTTGCAACAAATGAAAGCTATATTCTTGTAGAAATACCAAGACTATTGTAGAGGGACAAATAGGAAAAGAGATGACATATTTAGGATGTCACAAAGGGAAGATGAGCCACTTGAAGATTATGTAGAAAAAATTCAATTCTATCTAAAGAAATCACATCAAAATAGGCTATCTCCTGAGTTATTAAAGATGGAATTTTTGCAAGGAGTACACGAGGACTACATGGATGCTTTAACCTCATAGTTGTAGGAGATATCTCTCAACTAACTTTTGAGGGAATTTGCAAGGTATGTAGAAACTATTCAAGGTCATCCATAAAGAAGACCAGGGTTGATAAAACCCTTTCTTCTAATAAAACATCCACTTGTGTCTCTAAGGTGGAACTTAGTAACCTTGTGTCCAACATGAAGGAGGACATAATCAGCCACCTAGCTACCTAATTGGACACCTTTCATATATGAAAAAAATAAGCAAGACTAAATGGAGGTAACTCTCACTTAATACTATCCACATTGCCACCAAAAGAGGATAAACTATAAATGCATGAAGTTGGCTAGCATTTCTGAAGAAAATCAAGAGAAGCCTAAATTTCAAGCCCTAGAGGACAAGGGAGGCCAAGTATTTTATATTGCTCAATGAAAACCATGGCAATAAAGACCAAGTATGCCTCAAGATTCCTTGTCTTACAATATGTCCTTTCTCAGAGGTGATTCAAACTTCTCTCATTATAATAATCAGCCTTGGAATAATACACAAATTAATCATAGCCAATGACTTAACCACCTAATTGGGTTACACAATAAGGGATGTGGCCACCACAACCTTACCAAGCCCTAAATTATAATTCCCAGTGGCCAGCCTAGCAAAACCAATGCCCAACATAGTGACATGGGAATCAATAATGGAATAACCAAAATATCAACTACCCACAATAACAACAACCTTTACAGCTACAAAAATCCACTACAATGCAAAACGCATCCATAAAAACACCATCATAACCTAGAGAACCTCAACTTCCATCCCAACCTACACCAAACCCTAACAACAATCCTATTCAACAAGCTTATACTAATGATGCCATTTGATACCCAACTTATGGGGTTAAGGTGAGTGAAGTCCACCTTTGTTCAAGAAGGATGTGTGTTGAGCCATCATCTCCTAATATTATAGAGCTAACTGATGAGGAGCCCATAGTGGAGAATATTCACAATCAAACAAAGCATCCTAAACAAAGTAAGACAAAAAAACATCACAAGTCTAGAACCACCATTTCTTAAATAACTAACAACACAAAAATCCCATTCTAAACTTGAATTTGATTTATTGGGGAAGCTTATAAATGTTTGCATAAAAATAGCCATAATTCAAGAAATTAAGGAAGTACCAATATACACAAAAACTATGAGAGAATTGTGCCTTAAAAATCCAGGTAGAAAAAATGACCCTCAAAATATTCATGTCTTAGGGCAACTTGTTGACAACATGTTAGGAAATATAGTTGTTCCAAAATATGCAAACCTTGGAAGCCCTATAGTAGATGTCCAAATTAATGTCACTCTCATCAAAACACCTTAATTGACCTAGGAGAATCTATAAATGCTATGACAAAAGAAACCATGCAACAGCTTCAGTTGACGGATCTCCAACCTACACCTACTATTCTACAACTAGCAGATCGGTCGACTATTAAACCAGGGGGTATTATAGAATATTTAGTCATCACATAGGATTCATGGGAATATCCTATAGATTTCATGGTTTTACAACCTAAAGAAAACATGTAGGATACCCATTAATCTTAGGAAAACCATGGTTAGCCACTACATATGTATTCATTAGTTGCAGGTTTGGTAATGATCATTTCCAATAGGAATGTAACTAAGAAACTAGTTCTTTACTCACTTGCACAACCACATGTAGACTTGGAGCAAATTGTATGGCCAACCCTTGAAGAAGATGGCCAATACTCTTTAAAAACACTCATGACCATCGAGCGTAGCTCAATGATAAATATTCAGGATGAAGATGAATTCCTTGCCAACATTATGCAAAACTCTTATGGTAGGGACCCACAATGACACTATTGTCTTGCATGCTTACACTATCCCTTACATAATATTATACCTATAAATGCCTCTGAATCTACTTCTCAACTTTTTCATACACTATTCCCTCAACTTTTTCATACACTACTCCCTCATAGTTGCAATCTCAATATGTCATGACTTGTTATTGCTTGTCATGTCTTCTACCTTAACCATGGATATCATGCCAAGAAAAACACTAAATGTTAATAACCAATTGATAGCTATCCAACAATCTTTATTACTACCAATGTTGCAAGCTCATATTGTAGACACTAAAAAATGTCCAGGGTCTGCGAACAACATTTTTTCGCTTCAATCTCTCTTCTTCCCCACATAATTAAGTAATTTTAATTATTTAATTATTTTACCACATTACTCTATTAATTAAATAATTTTTAATTATTTAATTAATTCATGTTCCCTTGCTTTATTCTTCTTTTTGATCAATTAAATAAATTAATATTTATATAATTGCATCGTTAACATTCTTTTTTCTATAATTAAATAAATTATCATTTATTTAATTATTTGCTCTTTAGTTTTCACCTATAGTTAAATATATATTTTTAATTATTTAGCTATTCATTAATCTTGTTCCTCCTTCTATAGTTGAATAATTATTGGAATTATTTAACTATCTTTTATCACTCTCCCATCATTAAATGATTAATATAATTTAATTATTTAATCCCTCTTTCTCATTTCCTCTATATTTAATTTAATGGTTGCACAACCATTTTAAATTAAATATCCATTTCCATTATTCTCTCAAATAAATAATCTAAATAATTATTTATTCCCTCACATGCTTCTCTGGGAATTAAAAATTATTATTTGATTCCTCCACTACCTACCCTCCACTCTCTCATTTGAATCTCGATTGTTGATTCCTTTTGGTATTCTTTCAATCTTGACTGTCTATCCTTAGCTATCCCTAGCCCACTACTTTATGGTGACTGAATCCTCCACTGTTGATCTTGGCATCTTCTAGAACTTTAATCTCGTCTATTCATTTGATAATATTTTCTATAAAAGAGAACTTTCTCCTCCATTTTGGATTTACAACCACACATCTCCAACATTCTTGCTATCATTTGCAAGTACTTGTATCCAACAAAATCTGAGGGAAAGCTTGCAAACGCATTTTTGAGGAGATGCAAGGAAGGGGAATCAAGTTTGAGCATGGATTTTGATATAGATTTTGTTATTGTTTGATCTCCTTTGATTTCTTGTTTAGATTTGGGATTTTTTGGTTTAGATTTGAAGTAGTTGTCGTTGCTACTTGGTCTTTCCCTTTGGATTTGAATTTAATCCAATCTTACATTGGTGAACCTAACATGAAACTTACAAATTTGCAAGAAAATCCATACATTTTTCTACTTTTTATATTGTGTTACAAGTTTGTGAGCTGCATATGCATGACAGTGAGCCACAACCATTGGCAGACTAACAAAAATTCAAACAATTTTGCATTTGAAGGTTTCTGCAGTGCAACTGCCAAAAGCCAGAATGATGTATTTGATCAACAATGAGACACATCCATGAGTCTGAACACTGCAATCGTAATTTCCTAGGTCGTTGTCACCAAGTCCTGAGCCACATCGATGAGTCGCATTTGGTCATCAGAATGACACATTTGACTAATAAGGTATAACTTTTCTGATTTGGGTTTTCTTTCAGATTTTCTTTTTGGTTTGCATTAGTTTAGAGTTTTTTGGTTTGCTAATTTTAAGTTTGTAGCGTGTGGCTTTTTGGGAGAAAACATTTTAAATATACTAATCTTTTGTTTGCAGGGTTTTATTTTTCTTTGTTTAAAATAGGAGCATTTTTGTTTTCTTTTAACACACCTCATTGGCTTAAAATGAACCACAAATTTGCATCTTACATTCATTGGGCTTAAAATGAGCCGTAAATTTGCATCTTACATTCATTGGGATTAAAATGAACCACAAATTTGTATCTTACATTCATTGGATTTAAAACATACCACAATCTTGCATTTCACACTCATTGGCTTAAAACGAACCACAATCTTGCATATTCACTCATTGGATTTAAAAAGAACCACAATACTACATCTTACACTCATCGGATTTAAAAAGATCCACAAAGTGGATTCTCACTCGTTTGGGCTAAAATAAACAAACAACTTGCATTTTTTCTTCAATGGTAATTAGGAACATTTTATTTTGGGCTTAAAACGAATGAGTGTCTACTATGTCTAGTGCAGTTGCACAAAATATTTGTTGTAGAAACCCATAGGTGTAATGAAAGTATCCTCTCCCCTTGCGCTTCATGTGATCTTGGGTGTAAGAGAATTCATTACATCTCTTTTTCTTTTGTAGTAGGGCCTTGTAACTGAGACACATCCATACAGAGACCTCATTGGTGACCCAAAGTGATTTTTCCCTTGGGCTACTATATAAAAGGGATAAGACAAAAGTCAAGTCCTAAATGGCGTTAGCCTTTTCTGTACAGTTCCAAACTAAAAGGGGAAGTACTCACATTTACGTGTGGTATTCTAATGCACCCTAGTAGGGTTGGTTAAAGCCTTAAGTGGCTTGTTGGATGCTCACAAGGCATTAATCCCCCCGAGTTGTGACTAGACGCCTTCTTAGTAGCCACCCTTATTGATTGAGTTATTGTTGGTGTCACTCTCAGTGAAAGGGTGTAGCATCGCACCTTGAAGGTTACTCACCATTTGACTCCCTTGAGATGAGACAAAAATCCCTAGCCTAGTATAAGCTACTTGCTTTACTTGTAGCTTTATGGAGAGAGGGTGATTGAGTCATCCTTCCAGTCCTAGAGGCCCCTAGCTATCCTCTCTTGCAAAAACAAGAGTGAATACACCCCCTAAAGGTGTCCCTACACTTGCGTTGAAGGAGATTCCTATTTGTGGGCCTAAGAGTCGTGCCGTTGGTCACTGACCTTAGGGATAGGAAGTGCTTGACTGTTTTCAATATGTGTTTATACCAGTGGAAATTGGGTTGAATAACCCCCGAACATACACATGTGCATACCAAAATTTTCAAAAATTCAACATCAAAACATCTATTTTTAGAGTGTCTATTGTATTTGCAATCATCTTTCCAAAACATTCTACATGAAAACCACTTGAAAACATCAAAATTGCAACAAACAAACTATGAGCCGCATCTTCTAGTGACAGTGAACCGCAACTATTAAAATCTGAACTGCATTTGCTAAACTGTTAGCCACAACTGTTGAAACATAAAATTTAGGGACAATCTTTGTCCAATCTTATTCCTATATAGTTCATGATAGTTACCATGTTTTTTTATCACATACTTGTAGTCCATTTCATCATATTCATTTAGTTTGGACTGATTTGGCTTAGGAAGATTGCATTATCCACCTTGAATTGATTGCTTAACCTTAGGGAATTTTAGGTCATTTGCACCTCTTAGATTGCAAATTAGGAAACTTACCAAGTCCTTGATCAGTCCATTGTTACATGCTTAGATTCTATATGACCTCCTCTTTTCTATTAATCAATTGTCATCAACATTGGTCTCAAACTTATATCTTAGTTTAGACTCATCTTGCCAAAACATCATCTTGTCAACATCTTGTCCTTTTGAGGTCATAGCAATTTGGTTTGTTACATTTTTCCATCATAGCTTGGCTGGAATAATTTTTATTAAGTCTAAAGGTGCATCCCCTTAGTTTCATTTGGCATACCTTAATCATTAGTTGCATATCCCAAAATCTTAGTCAACATCTCATTTGGTCTCATTTCATATCACATCCTTTGGTCATAGGATCATTATCATCATTGCATCTCAAACCTTAGTCTTAGGTGCATTAACATTTGACATCCTCATATCCTCAAAAATAAAATCAAAAATCAAAAATCAAAAATCAAAAACATATCTTAGTCTCATGTCCCACTTTGCATTTACCATTCTTGCATTATCAATTCTTAGATTGCAAGTTGTACATGGTTGAAACAAGGTCACAAGGAAAGAGAAAGGACATGGACTCTTCAAATCATTCCCTTTTTAGTCCCACAAAAGAAACAAACCTTGGATCAAATTCAAATCCACTTCACTTACCACAAAGGGAAACTCCAAATCCATTTGCAAATCTAACACTAGAATAAGTCAACAAAGGTTTAACTCCTGAAGAAATTGAGGAAGGATTACAAGACCCTAGGATAGTGTGTATTGTAGAGGAATTAATCAATGTAGATCCCAAAAAGTACTTTCTTGCACTTTCTCAAAAATGTGTGAAACTCCCCTCTTATTTTGACACTTCCACAATTGTAGACGGAGCAACACAAAATCAAGGTCCAAATCAATACACACTCACATAAGGTCAATCCATTTCACAACAAATGTTCACAAGTCTACCTCTTGGGGCCACAACACACATTGTAACAACTACACACATTCCCAATCCACTAATATTTAGAGTAAAGAGAGCACATACTATGTCCCAAGGTTCAACATTCACATTTGGTAGCTCATATTCTAATCCCATGGGTGCAACATTTGTAATCCTTTTGGCACACAAAACAATACACCCTTGATCAATACAAGTCAAAATCCACCAAACAAAACAAGGAGAATTCACATTGTTACTTCTAAAATGCCAACACAAATAATAAATGCCAACATGACTTTTGGAACAAATTTGAACACCAATCCCCTTCCATCACAATAATATATCACACCAAATTCCAACTTCATGACTCAAAATCAAATCAATACCAATGCCACATTTATACCCCTTTATCAACAAAGAAATTTGAATCCTTTACAATAAAATGTCAATCCAAATCAAACATTGGGGCCAAATTCATCATATAATCACCTCAACACTCCCAACATTAATGTTTATCCACTTATGCAAGGACAATCCAACATGACACCATCCCCCATGGACATCTTAATGCAACATATGCAAGCAATGAAACAACAAATACCAAACATACAATTGGGGACAAATAAGAAGACATACTCTATGGAGGAATTGTTCCCTTACCCTTTCTACAAAAACTTATACATGTCACCCTTTCCCCCATATTTTACCGCACCAAAATTTAATAAATACAAAGGGAAAGGGGATCCAGTGGAGCATATATGAGAATTTAATGACATGTATGGGCATTGCCTATGAGCCCACATATTTGATGAGACTATTTCCTCAAAGACTTTCGTGAATGGCTCTAGAGTGGTTTGCACACCTTCCTCTTGGGATAAGAACATGGGGTAACTTGGCTAACAAATTCATTAATCACTTTTCCTACAACATAGAAAGTGACACAACCTTAGCAACACTATGCACTACCAAACAAAAAGAGGGTGAATCACTTACATCATTCTACCAAAGATGGCAAAGCATGGAAAATAAGTTCCCTTGTCACATACCCAATAAGTAATTGGTCACTACTTTTATAGAAAGCCTCAATTTAGAATTGATGACTCAACTCCAAATTCAATGTTGGACTACCTTTAAAGATGACATTGAAAAGGGGGTCTTTATTTAGAAGGCTCTTGTGGCAAAAGGAATAGTTAAAATATTCAAAGAAACCCCTAACACTCCTAGTGACAAAGGTAAGTTTTGATCTCAAAATAAGAATGTCACTAAAGATGGAGTTGTGGATGCTAAAGTGGTGAATCAAGGTAACCCCATCCTTCACCTCAAAGGTCCCTCTACGTCAAACACACAAACACCCATCCATGATCAACTATTGAATGCAATCCAAAATAATCAACAACGCAAAGGAACTCCTCACACCAAGAGAACATATACACCCTTGGGAGAACCCATTAAGCCGGTTTTAAAGAAACTTTTGCAATCAAACATCATCCAACTTCCAAAAATTAAGACATATGAACTAACTTTGGTCAAACCTAATTGGTGGAATGAAAATGAATTTTGTGAATATAATCATGGAAAAGGACACAAGACATCATCATGTTGGACACTCAAGAATCTCATTCAAGATCTTATTGAACAAGGTGGCATTTAAATGGATAACTCACAACCTAAAACCAATGTTGATCATACCATATTCAAAACTCCCTTGCAAGACCATGGAAAAGGGAAGGCCTTTGGTTTAGGAAATAATAACAGTTCTAATTATACCTGCATTGCACATGACTATACCATCCATCACATTCGAGCCCTTGATGATCATGTTACTACCATTACCATTAAAAAAAAAATAGAATGTGTTGTCACTGCCCACATAGCTAAGGTGACCTTTCAAGGGGTTGCCTCTAATATGCAACCAAAAATTCAATATAACCTCCTTGATTATCTAGGAAAGACTCCCACACAAATATCTATTCTTGAGCTGCTTCACATTTCCCCCGAGCATAGGGTCATTCTAGATAAATCCTTGCAAGATACATTTGTACCTTTTGACCTAAATGTCACCCAATTCCAGGCCATGGTTGGATACATAACTACACCCCACCATGTCACCTTTTTTGAACAAGATCTTTCTGCACAAAATCCAAATCATAATGATCCCCTACACCTTGAAGTTTACATTAATAAACATAAAATTAGACTAGTCTTGGTAGATGGTGGAGCAGGTCTAAACATATGTACCCTAAAATTGGTTACAACATTGGGATTCTCTAAGGCTTGCATAGATCAAACTAAGACAGTTGTTATCAAAGCTTATGATGATGTTGAGCACTTGTTTAAAGGAGTAATCACACTTCCCATAAGAGTTTTCCCTGCTATTCAAAACACAATGTTCCATGTCTTGGATCTAGACTTTCCTTACAATCTTCTCCTAGTTCGCCCATGGATTCATGTCATGAGAGTTGTACCTCCCACTTACCATCGATGCTTGAAGTTTCCCTACAATGTCCTTGAAATTACCATACCATGTGATCTTGATCCTTTCCAATACTGCAACAATCTAAGAGGAACCACTAAGCATCAAGTTCTTGTTAATCAATAAGCTTCATCTTCCACCTCATCCAACTATGTTAATCCATATTCCCTTTTCAAATCATCCACCCCATTCACCACGCCTTCCAAACCCAAAGTCCATATCCATGATAAGGGATGTGGGGAATACAACATGGAAAGATTATTTTGTGTGGGAAAGTTGCCTAAATCACCAAAGTCTTATGGAAAACCACACTTTATTCAGCCCAAAATCACCATCTGCAACCCTCCTGCCATCTTCATTAAATGGGGGGAATTAAGTAAGGATCCCATTGGCAAGGACATCTCCACATGGATTTACAAAGATGAAGAAGATAATGAACCTAAGCAATATCCAAAAGGGTTTGAGCTCATGAAGCAAAAAGGATATGATGGACATAGTGGTCTTGGCCTAAACAAGAATGGAATGAAAGAATTGATACGCCTCCTTATAGACCAAAGTACATTGCGCTAGGGTATGTACCTATAAAAGTAAGTATTCCTAGTACTGAGTTGCCTTCAAGTGAGAACGTTAACATTTTAGATGAAATCCAGACATCTAAGGAGGAGGATTGTTACTATGGTGAAACTGATTCTAATGAGTATGAATGGGATTCCTACACAACCAGTGATTATCAACTAGACAACGTCTTCCAAGAACTTATTGTATTCCTCCCCAACCGATATCATGGATATTAATATTTAGATAGATACCTTTTGGGAACCAGATGATTCTACCTCTGTCTTCACCATATCTTCCTAGACATTGACCCTTGAAAATACTAATGATGGCTTACCCCTTGTTTACCTACAACTCATACATTGGGACTATCAAGGATCATTGAGTTTAGACGCATTCAAGAACGACAAAGTGATTGTTGAGTTCATGGCACTTCGTGAAGGAATACCAAGAGGGGATCATAAAGTTGGCTTCATCATTGAGCTTGATAATGCAACATATTTTGGAGAGTCTGCTCCTCCCTCTAGTCACAAAAGTGAGAAAAAAGATAAAAATAAAAATAAAAAAGAATAGGTCTCTAGGTGACAACTGAAAGGCACCTTTAGACCATGAAAAAATAAAAATAAAGGACATATTTGAAGGTGAAAACCTCTCTGAGGCACCTAAGGATGGAGGGTTGGATATTCTCCCTATTGACTGAGAGAGATCACCATGTCTATTAGAAGATTCAAAAGAAGTCAATCTTGGGACAAAGGACAATCCTAGAATTATTTAGTTTACAACATCTTTGACCACTGAAGAAAAACCAGAGTTCACTACATTATTTTCAGAAAGACAAGTTAATTTTGCATGATCGTATGATGATATGCCTACGTTGGACCGTGAACTTGTTTTACTTCATCTACCATTGCTTCCAAATGCTAAACCTGCTACACCTCAATTGTGTATTTACTATTTACTATTACTATGTAGGGTGATTGTGAATGTAATTTGAATTCTGAAGATGAATAAATTGTGCTTGCACTTTGTTTTCTATGAATTAGGAATGAATGTTCTTTTGTTTAAATGATATATGAAGAAATGCATATATGTGAAATGAATGGTTATTTAAATGAATTTTCTAACTATGAAGTTGTATTATATGTAATGCATATTTTGTTGAGCAAATGACTACCATGTGAATGTGTTAGTTGATGTAGGAATATGTTCAATCCTCCAAGCTAAGGGGAAGTATCACTCAGGAGAAGGTATTGGTCAGGTAACCAGTAACATAACTTATCCGAGCTTACACACACTCATAGTAGAATGGTTGAGTTAAGTTGTTATGTTGGGATTTGGTAAGTCATCCTTAGTTTGATGTGTCTAAATTAGTAAGGGTCTTGTTTACTATTGAGTGCATGCTTGGATGATATTTTATGTTTGGGAGTTTATGAGATTTTCCTTATTTTACTATTGTTGTACTAATGAGATAAAACACGTGGAATGTATATGTATACATAAGCATATCGATGATAGAATATACACATATGCGCATGGAACTATCAAATTGACCTAACAGCATGTATATGTATATATATAGATATATCGCACATAAGAACTTATCAATACGATAGTAATTGTGTATGAGTATGATGTACAATCAAATGTATACATAATTTATTGTCATAAGATATATATTTATATATGTAAGCATATATATATACATACATATATATGTGTGTGAGTGTAGATATACATATATATGTACATGTAAATATATGTATATATATTTAAATATGATTATATGCATGGTAATCAATTAACATAAGAAATGCTTAGAGGCCGATATATTACTTGGACATAAGCCGATTATATTTAACAAATGCAAAGCATTATAAAGGGTGAATATGATACATATTAGCAAAGATTAAAGAGAGAACTATATACAACATATAGTGTAGCAAACAAGTTGATATAAAGAGTTTGACTTAGTTGATGCTTGAGATATAATACATTGGACTTGGTAAACAGCAATAACACATGGGACACCTTGTAATATGAAGATGGATTTAAACCAACAACAAAGTAAATATGAATGCATGTTAATAGGAAAATATTACAACATGTTATGGAATCGACCAAAATTGATTAATGAGATAAAGCAACTCATCCTACCTTTAGTTTTTGTTGTACATAGACTTGGTCGACTCATGCAATGTGTTACATTTTAAACATGGATTATTTCAAATGAGTTAAGTTGTGCCTAAGTTTTGGGGAAATGGTTGCTTGCTTGGAGCCATATTATGAATGTTATATTTGTTGTAGAAGTTCAATATGGGAAGAAATTGATTGTCACCTTTTGATCATGTGTTGATTGAAATAGTCATAAACTGTTGTCAAAAGTAGAGGTTGACCTGTAGCTTAGTATGTTGAGTAAACCTTGTATTTGCTGCCACCTTTTTTCCCAATGAAGTGAGTCGACTTGCATGGGTAATGTTCATTATACATTCCTTTTCTTTAGGTTGTGAAGTCTCCTTGCAGATGTATAAATAGAGAGGCATACTTCTCATTTGTTACTCCTTCTATATTCTATTTCCACTCCATTACGCACTTCTAATCTGTATTTTCAGTTGTTATATTTTGAGAGAGCTTTGAGTAATTGTGAGAGTATTGAGTATTTTGAGAGAAGTATACTATCAACTTGTGGGATATATTATCATCTTGTGAGAGAAAGGTTTATTGAGGCGTTGCTTGAGAGATCAAAGCAAAGCTAACTGTTGTTTTGGAGAGCTATGCAACAATCATTCAATTGGAAAATAAGTTTACAGGCATGAGGATAAATCTTCCTTTATTTATCTTTGTTTATAAATAATTGTGTGTTTTGAATGACTTTATTGAATACTTGCATTAGGAAAATATAGCATTTGCTTTGGGAAGGAATTAAAATCTATGTTAGTCTTTTCTATGTAGTGCTTGTATTTACTCCATAATAGGAGAGATTTTTTGTCATAGGTATATGTTACTAGATATGATTAAGTGGGGATAACTTAAGAGTTTTCCATAGCAAGTTATTGGTATAATTGGTAGTTTACAAGCTACTCCTAGGGTTTGATTATCAGTTAAGGGGAGGGTACTTGTAGTTATTCTTTTTGAGTAGATATATCATTAATTTATGGGAAATGGGAATAGGTTGTATCTAGGGTTAAAGACTACTCATTGATAGATAAGCCTATGCATAGTATATAATGGCCTAAAGTCAAATCGAGCTTGAGTAGTGTACATGAGTAGGATGACTATCACTTGAAGTACTGGGTGAGAACACTTTGGCCAAAGTAGTGTGATTGTGTTTGGATCCACTTTCAATTCACCATGATCCATTTATTTGCATGCTAGCTCTAGATTGTGGGTTTACAAGTTCTAGCCATGTAGGACACAACACTAAGCTCAGTTGGTTGTCATTATGAGGTTACTCCACCGATCTCTTCATCGAAGGGTATGGCCATCTATTGAATGATAGATGTGTAGGGGACCACATATGATTTTGTGGTTGGCAGAAAGTGTTTGAGTGATGCTACTCCTCCTAAGCAGGCAACAAGAAGACCAAGATTTGAAAGGAGGTTCCTATAATATCTATATCTATTGCTTGAAAGCTCAGTTGAGCTATGTATGTACTATGTACACATTCTTGGAAATATTGTAATTATGAATTTATTATGTTGGAATGGAATCATTATTGTTCATTTTTATGACATCTATGCTCATTTGTTCTCAATAAAGAAAAGAAAATTTGTATTGCAATAGCTTGTTACATAGCTTATTTACTCGCAAAGTGAAAACTTAGAAAAAATTACTTTAGTGAATGGTTGGCATATTACATGTAGTATCAGAGTTACCAGGTTTAACTCTGGAACCTATGAGCTCATCATTCTTTTCGTCCAACATTATCTAATGTTTGGAAATTCTTTTGCCAGGATGGTACATCTCAAGTTAATGGATAGAAAGTCAGTAATCTGAAACGAGTGTTAACTCAAGGCCAAGAAGGAAAGAGAAGCCATCTCTAGGACAATTAAGGGTACCAACTACAACAATTCCATCTAGTTAAGGGACACTAAAACTTTCAATCACACACTTTCTCAAATTAGTGATGTGAAGAGAAAGATGAAGATGAAGGCTAAATACAACTACCTACCTTTCGTCTCACCAAAAAAGTCTAAGTCATTATCACTTTCCAGGGATATTCCCTCAGAAGGAAGCGTCAGTCTGGCATTTATCTTTAGGGACCCTAGAGTTCTTCCAATGGAAAAAATAATTTAAATTTCCTCGAGTAATGAGTCTGAGGGATATGTACCTCACAACTATGTATTGGATGACAAATCCAAAGGTTATTATCCATTTTTGGATAGGTATGAACAAATGAGGGATGAACAATCTCAATCTATAGGGTATACTCCATTAAGTTACGTGTCAAAGAGTGAATCCAAGGGATAATCTCCATGACTATCTGAACAGTCACTTCATGTAATCAAGAGGATATTTAGATCCTTGTGAATTAATAAAATTGTGTGTTTATTAAAGAAAAGAGCTTGTGCTTAAAGTCTTATGTGGAATTCCTTATGTGTGATTAATAGCTCATTTTAATATTTTCCATAAGATAATTGATAACATGATTAATTTTAACATGGAAAAACCTACAAGTAGAATTCATTTTTGTGAAGATGGTGGGGACACGAACCAATCCTGGAAAAAGCTATGAAGTTGGGCAAGGACCAATAGGAGTTGAAGCTAGACTAGCCCAAATTTTAGCAAGGTTGGAAAACCTATAACATGAAAGATTTAAAGATAGAGTTGAGAAAGAAGTTCCAATCAATGAGAATGAGGAAGAGAACTCTTCACATGAACATGATCAAGTATAAGAGAACTCACCTTCCCTATCTAAAAAGACTAATAGGAAGTGAATGGCTTCTGAACTCTCTAGAGATATGAAGAAGATTACCCCACCCAAATTTGAAGGAAGCGTCGGCGGAGATGAAGCTAAGGCTTGGTTAATACAAATTGAGAAGTACTTTGAGATTCAGAATTATACTAAGGTCACCAAAGCCACTTGGGGAGTGTACCAATTAGCAGGAGAAGCCTCTAACTGGTGGATGAATAAAAATATGGATGGAAGCTAACTTGGAGTGAATTTTTTGAAATATTCCATAAAAGATGGTTGCCTCAACTCTACTTTGACCAGAAACTCACAGATTTCCAGAATATGAGACAAGGGGAGATGACAATTAATGAATATTGGGAGAATTGTACCCATCTTCTGCATTATGTTCCTATGTACAAAAAGGATGAATGCTTCTATATAATAAAGTTTATCATGGTACTTAATAATCAGATTAGAGGAGAGGTGGATGTGCACGGTCCAGCAACTATGGATCTCATGTATGAGAAAGCGGTTAAAAAAGAGCAGAAGCTTAAGGCTATCTCCATCCATCAAGAAAACCGAAATTGCAAGAAGATTGCAGGAGTCCAAGACAATCCAACCCCAAGGAAAGTAGAAGTTGTGCAGAATGTGCCCAAGCAAGGAGAAAAATGATCCTATAATAGTGGTAAAGAATCAAGAAGGGAATGTACAAAGAATGGTTCTAGTAGTGGAAACACCAATAATGTTGGTGGGAATGCTAACAAGTTTGGAGAACCTGTAAAGAGGAAAGGACCGACTATTGGATGTTTCACTTGTAGAGGAGACCACTATGTGAGTCAATTTTCTACTAAGGATTCGGGGTCACAATCATATGGTAATCCACTACCTACTTAGCAAGCGATGTTTCAACAAAAGATACATGTAGTTGTGGATGATTGCCAGGCAGAGTATCAAGTGACTGCAATTGAAACTCCAGGTATTTTGTTTGGTTTACCCATTTTTGTACTTATAGATACTGGTGCAACTGAGAATTTTATTTCACCTAGAGTAACTAAGAAAATATCTAGAAAGGCAAGACACATGGAAAATTCTTGGGATGTAGAGTATGCAAACCATACAAGAGAAAAGGTGGATCAATTTCTATTCGAAGCTAGGATAGAGCTACCATGTTTTCCTACAAAAGTGAACCTTTATGTTGCACCTTTAGGGTCATATGACATAATCCTAGGTATGAACTGGTTGTGGATACATAGGGCTAAGGTAGATTGCCATGCCAAAAATGTAGAGTGCCTAGATGATCTTGGTAATCAGGTGAAGTTTCAAGGGATACCTAGAGAGGTCAAGGTTTGTCAAATCTTGGCAATGCAATTGTTAAGGGCTAAGAAGAAAGGGTGAAAACTATTTGCAGTCAAGATAGAAGAACTTGAAGAGAACCTTGATAACTTTGGGTCACAAAACTTCCAAGAAATGGAAGAGGGTGAAATGGATGAAATGATAATATCGGATATGGAGAAATATCCTATACTAAGAATTTTTTTGGATGTGTTTCCAAACGAGTTACCTGGGTTGCCACCAAAAAGGATATTTGATTTCTCTATAGATATAGTTCTAGGGTCTGAACCTATTTCCAAGGTACCTTATAAAATTATGAAAACTAAACTAATGGAGCTTAAGGCATAATTGAATGAATTGTTGTCTAAGGGGTTGATTAGACCAAGTGTATCACCCTAGGGAGCACCAGTTATCTTTGTGAAAAAGAAGGATGGTACTTTACATTTGTGCATTGATTATCGTATGCTTAAAAAAGCTACAGTAAAGAATAAGTATTTGTTGCCACGCATTGATGATATTTTCGATCAAAGGGGAGCTATTGTATTTTCCAAGATTGATCTAAGATTTGGATATCATCAGTTAAGGATTAAAGATGAAGACATCTTTAAGACCACATTCAAAACTCAATATAGACATTATGAGTTCACAATTCTACCCTTCGGTTTAACGAATGCACCTACAACATTTATGAACCTTATGAATAGCATATTTAGGGATTATCTAGATAAATTTGTCTTAGTATTCCTAGATGATATTTTGATATATTTGAAGAATGAGGAGGAAGATTGTAGATATTTAGAGATAGTGCTACAAAGCCTTATAGAAAACAAGTTATATGCAAAACTCTCTAAGTGTACCTTCTTTCAGAAGAGAGTACATTATATGGGACATGTGATTTCAATAGAAGGTATTTTAGTAGATCCATCTTAAATCAAGATGGTGCTTGAATGGCCAGTACCAAAGAATGTATCTAAAGTTAGGAGTTTATGGGTTTGGCAGGATATTATAGAAGTTTTGTAGCAAACTTCTCCAAGATTTCCTTTCCAATTACTTCTTTGTAGAAGAAAGGAAAGAAGTTTGAATGGATGAGAAGTGTCAAGTAGCCTTTGAATTAGAAAAGTTGACTACTGCACCAATTCTGAAAGTATCAGATCCTGAGAGAGAATTTATTGTTATTATGAACACATCTGGTGAAGGTTTAGTTGGTGTGTTAATGCAAGATGGGCAAGTAATTGCATATGAATCAAGGAAGTTAAAACCTTGTGAGCAGAATTATGCATCGCATGATTTGGAATTAGCAATCGTGGTTCATGCATTGCAATCATGGAGCCACAACTTGTTAGGAAAACCGTTTGAGATGAAAACTGATAATCATGGTTTAAAGTACCTGTTTACTCAACCTAATCTGAATGCTAGGCAAAGAAGATGGTTAGAGTTAATAGTTGATTACGACTTCAATATTGGTTATATTAAAGTGAAAGAAAATCAGGTTGCTAATGCCTTGAGTCAAAGACATCATATTGCTTCAATAGTGACGATTCAAACTAACTTTAAAGGACAGGTGTTGCAAAAGTGCAAAGAGGATGAGTATTACTCACAAGTTAAACAAGCACTCATGAGCAATTTGTATGATGCTAGGTATGAAGTTTTTCATTTTGAACCTAATGGATTACTTAGATATAAAGGGAGAATGTATGTACCTGACGTAGAGGAGTTAAGAAATCTGGTATGGAAGGAAGTACATGAAGCACCGTACTCTGGACACCCTGGGTGATGAAAATGATGGCAGATGTAAAGCCACTATACTTCTAGAAAGGGATGAAAGGATATGTTGCTAGATTTGTAGCAAGGTTTCTTGAGTGTCAAAGGGTAAAAGTAGAGCATCATCGTTTGCTATATCCACATGATATACCATAGAGAAAATGGCAAGTTATAAGTATGGATTTTGTGCAAGGGTTTCCTATGTCGAGAAATAAGCACAATGCCATTCTTGTGGTGGTAGATAAGCTTACAAAAGTAGCACACTTTATACCCAAAAATCTAACTAATGGAGCACCTATCATAGCAAGAAAATTTGTGCAAGAAGTGTTTAGGTTACACGGAATACTCGAAAAGATAATATCGGATAGAGATGCATGAGTCACTTCTAGATTTTGGAAAATGTCGTTTTCTACATTAGGGACTCAACTGAATATTAGCTCATCATATCATTCAGAAATGGATGGAAAAACAAAAAGGGTAAATCAAGTATTGGAGGACCTACTTAGAATGTATTGCATGGATCAATAGTACAAGTGGGAATATTATTTACAATTGCTGCAATTTTCTTACAAAAATTCCTATCATTATACAATAAAGATGGTTCCTTTCAAAGCATTATATGGTCGAATGTGTAGAACTCCTATAAGTTGGGATAGACTTGAAGATAGAGTGAACCTTGGGCCAAAAATGTTTGGCTGAAATGGAAGAGCAAGTAAAAATTGTTAAGCAAAGATTAGCTAAAACTAACGATAGACATAAAAGCTATGTTGATGCAAAGAGAATACCTCAAAAAAATTCTATAGGTGATAAGGTGTTGTTGAGAGTGAAACCTCACAAGAGTTCAATAAAATTTGGAAAGTCTTCCAAATTGGCTCCACGATATGGAGGACCTTTTGATATCTGTGAGGAAGTGAATTTGGTAGCTTACCGAATTGCGTTACCACTAGCTCTTGCCAAGATGCATAATGTCTTTCATGTGTCATACCTAAAGAAGTATATACTAGGTGATAACCATGTAATTAATTGGAATGCTTTACAGGTACAGGAACCCAGAGTGGTAACTCTCAAGCCCGTCAAGGTGCTTGAAATGTGTATGCTTCACTTGTGTAACAAGGAAGTATTACAATCCAAAGTCCAGTGGGACCAGTATGCAGAAGACTCGACCACCTGGGAAGACTATGTCAAGATTCAATAAAATTTTCCTCATATTTTAGATGTATTTGAGTGTAATTGAAAAAATATATGTTGTTTGTATGTTTGTTTTATGTTGCTACATAAAATCATCGGGGACGATGATTCAAAAGGGCGGGGAATGTGTTACACCCCAATTGTGTATTTACTATTTACTATTACTATGTAGGGTAAGTACGAATGTAATTTGGATTTTGAAGATGAATAAATTGTGCTTGCACTTTGTTTTCTATGAATTAGGAATGAATGTTGTTTCGTTTAAATGATACATGAAGAAATGCATATATGTGAAATGAATGGTTATTGAAATTAATGTTCTAACTATGGAGATGTATTATATGTAATGTATATTTTGTTGAACAACTGACTACCATGCGAATGTGTTAGTTGATGCAGAAATATGTTCAATCCTCCAGGAGCAGGGAAAATATCACTCAAAAGAAGGTATTGACCAGGTAACCAATAACATAACCTATCTGAGCTTACACACACTCACAGTAGAATGGTTGAGTCAAGTTGTTATGTTGGGATTTGGTAAGTCATCCTTAGTTTGATATGTCTACATTAGTAAGGGTCTTGTTTACTATTGAGTGCATGCTTGGATGATGTTTTATGTTTGGGAGTTTATGAGCTTTTCCTTATTTTACTATTCTTGTAATGATGAGTTAAAATACGTCAAATGTATGTATATGTATACATAAGCATATTGATGATAGACTATACGCATATGTGCATGGAACTATCAAATTGACCTAACAACATGTATATATATAGATATATCACACGTAAGAACTTATCAATACGATAGTAATTGTGTATGATTATGATGTACATTCGAATGTATACATACTTTATTGTCATAAGATATATATTTATAGATGTAAGCATATATATACATATATATGTGTGTGTAGATATACATATATATATGTGTGTGTTTGTATGTATATATGTATATATGTATATATGTATATATGTATATATATATATATATATATGTATATATATATGTATATATGATATATATATATATATATATATATATATATATCTATGTATATATATATGTATATATATGTATATATATATATGTATATATCTATATGTATATGTATATGTATATGTATATATATGTATGTATGTATGTATATGTATATATATTTAAATATGATTATATGCATGGTAATCGATTAACATAAGCAATGCTTAGAGGTTGATATATTAGTTGGACATAGGCTGAATATATTTAAAAAATGCATATAATCGAGTTGGACATGATGAAGGCTTATGAAAAAGTCAATTGGAAGTTCTTGAAAAAAGTGCTTCTAAAGTTTGGATTTAGTGCAAGATGGTGCAGATGGATACTATCATATCTTTCAGGGGAAAATTTTTCAATTATACTCAATGGATCACCCACTGGTTTCTTTAGTGCATCACAAGGTGTTAGGAAAGGGGACCCGCTCTCACCTTTAGTGTTTATAATCATGGCTGAGGCGTTGAGTAGGTTCATTATTAGAAAACATTCTCAGGGGCTTTGGAAGGGGGTCCAAATTGAAAACACAGGTTTAGTAGTCACACATTCTCTTTTTGCAAATGACACCAATTTGTTTGGGAAATCCGCCATCAAAGAAGCAAAGCATATTAAGGAAGTATTAGATAAATATTCTTCAACATCAGGTTAAAAAATAAATGCTTCAAAGTCAAAAGTTTATATTCTAAACACACAGGAGATAGGAAAAAAGATAGTCAAAATTCTTGGTTTTCAACAAGCTGTCTTACCATGTACTTATTTAGGGATTCC
Source organism: Sequoia sempervirens (assembly GCA_007258455.2). Taxonomy (NCBI): domain Eukaryota; kingdom Viridiplantae; phylum Streptophyta; class Pinopsida; order Cupressales; family Cupressaceae; genus Sequoia; species Sequoia sempervirens. The sequence continues at coordinate 9,723,012 of VDFB02000008.1, forward strand.
TTTTTTCTTGGGTCCAAACAAGGTAGCATATTAGGTGAAAATTATAGAAAGATTAAAGTCAAGGATATTATTATGGAAGGCCAAATGGCTATTTTTTTCAGGAAGAATTATTTTGGTAAAATCAGTCTTGTCCTCAATTCCTAATTATTTTCTAGCAGTTCTCAAAGCTCCACAATCAGTGATATCTGAAATTGAGAAAGTTATTAGATGCTTCATTTGGAAAGGAAATATTGATGAAAAAAATAAGGTGCCACTAATCTCATTAGAGGGCATGGCATGAGACAAATTCAAGGTGGGGTGGGAATCCACAACATAGCAAATAGGAACAAAGCATTTGGGTGAAAAACTTGTTTGGAAGATGTATGTAAGTCCAAAGGCTAAATGGTGCAGAATTTTACAAGCGAAATATTTGGATAACTTGAATCCCTCAAGAATTCTCACCATCTCTAATCCTCCAAAAGGGTCAGCTATGTGGAATTTTCTGATTTCCTCTAGGAAATTAATCACTACATACATCTCATGGGAGGTAAATAATGGTGAGTGTGTCAAGTTTTGAAGTGATTCTTGGAATGGGAATCCTCCTTTACAGACTAATCCTAATTTATTTCATGCAATGGTAAATTTAAAGGAGGCATGGGGGGAAATTTTTTTGGATTATGTGCAATCAGTTGAAGCCACAACAAGAAAAGTGATTTGGAAAAGCATCTCAGATCCTTCTCTTTCTATACAACAGTGTAATGGGGTTCAAAAAATATTAAATGAACGTGTGATTTTTCTTTCTTCAAAGTTGGAAAGACTGGTATAGGCAGCATTAAAATATGGTAATTACACAATTAAGTAAGGTTATAAGGCTCTAAGTCATAAAACAGGTCAACTAGCCCCTTAAAGGGCCTACTCATTTTGTTGGAATAGAAAATTTTTACCGAAGGCTGGGAGTTTTGCTTGGTTGGCATTAAGGAAGAGAATTCTAACTAGTGACTGGATAAAAAAGCTAAAAATAGCAAACCCTTTTAAGTGCCCATTATGTGATGAGGAGCTAGAAGAGGTAGATCATTTTTTTATTAAATGCAGTTTTGCGCAACAGTGTTGGGCTTTTGTCTTAAATAAGCTTAACTATTCTACTCCTTTGCCAAATTATTTGTGGGATTTGTTTCAAAGTTGGTTGCTTTTATTTAAATCTTCTTTTTTTGCATGTATTTGGCAAGTGGTTCCAACCTTATTTATATGGAATTTATGCTAGAAGCGTAACCTGTGCATATTCAGGAAAGTAGCTTCATCAATTGATTCAGTAAATGAAAAAATTAAGAAGGAAATTTCTGAGTCTATAAATTCAAGTGTTCAAAAGCATAAGGGTTTTAGTTCAGTTTTTACATGTTGGGATGGCTTGATTCTAGACAATTGGAAGAGTTTAAAGTTTCCATTTCTAGGAATTCTACTAAATTCAAATTTTATGAAGAGTGATAGGAAGAATGTTAAATGGAAGGCACCCCGGGACATTTCATAAAGTTAAATTTTGATGGGGCCTCAAAAGATAATCCAGTGGAGTCAAGGGCAGGTATCTATTTAAGAGATTCAAAGGGAAAGGTAATAGCAGTTTGTTCTAATTATCTCCCAAAAGGTTCCAACAATCTAGTAGAGTCAAAAGCACTTTTGATAGGATTGGAAATTGTATTGAAGCTTGGCATTACAAAGTTGCATATTGAAGGTGATTCTTTGTTGATTGTTAATGCTTGCAAAGTTAAAAACATTCAAAATTGGAGTTTAGATTACATTCTTCAAAGAGCTTGGTCTTTGCTAGAAAACTTTCAAAATTACCAAATCACTCACATATTGAGAAGGTAACAAGTTAACAGACTATTTAGCAAATATGGGATGTAATAATTAGGAAATTTTTCTAGCCCAAGACATTAGTCGAATCAGAGAACACCCTCAGTTGGAGGAAATTGCACACCAAGATGCCTTAAATCTTGAATAGCCTAATGACATAAAAGGTGAATTTTGTTAAATATAAGCATATATACATTATGTCATCAATAAGGGAAGTGTGGTATAGATCAAGCAATCTTAATACACATGTGGTAGGTGGATAGTCAGCTTTTGTTCAATATTCTAAAAGTTTATCATAAAGCATGCTACGGTGGATGGTCATTTTATAGTTCAACACTATAGTTTAACACAAAATATTTATTTATCAACTTCCCATCTAACTTATGTGGCGAGAAGCACTATATCCAGATTGGCAACTTGTGTCACATGCAAACAAAGGTTCCTCTTTCATCGTGTGGCATATTTGCCGTCGTTTTTTCTCTAACATGTGTCTTTTGCAGGTACCTCCCTAATGATGATAAGACAAGGGATCACTTTAAATTATCTTTCAAGCGATGGAGTTTTAATAAATTTGTAGGATGGAGCTTCTTAGCACGAACCAAATTGTTATGAGAAGCATACCAAATCTGGAGACCGTAGATCTCAAGGGTTTTGCAATTATGTTGGTGATAAAATGTTTCATTAATGATTTATGCTGTCAAACAGAGGTTTCATTATTTAAGCCTCAATGCCTTCATAGTTTCATATCTTGTATTGTTTTTTGGGCGAGTGGGAGTGGAAATTTCTAGTGAGAAGGTCACAGAGTCTATTGTGTGTTTTTCTTTAAGTATGTTCTTTAAGGATATAATGGCTTATCAACCATGGAACTTTCGGGTGCATCTGAAGTCGCAGCCATGGGAGAGGCCTTTTGAGGGTTATTTGGCATACGAGGATTTATCTATCATGTTTGAAATGAATTTCCCAAGGGTTGAAGACTTCATTCGCACAATCATTGGTTTCCATGTCATTATCCCCAAAGCAAGAAGGGTTCTACAACCATCTCAGTTAATTATGGAAAATCAGGTTTACATTGCTTAGGGTACTCATCCTTTTCCAACCATAGTGGTGAATCATGGCATTAGAGTATCAAGGCGCAAGAGAAAAGGCAAGGAATTGGTTGTGCATTGTGAAGAAGGGAAAGGAGAAAATTATGTGGCACGCATGGAATAGGACTAAATTTGATCAGCTTTAAGGTGTTTTTTATATGAATGTTATGTTTTTTGTGTCTTCATTAAGGCTATTTACTCTCTCTCTTGACAATGTAAATCTGCGTTGTAAGAGGTTTTCTCAAATAGCCATGGGCATTCTGGAAGTGTGGATAGTATGTGCCTGAGTAAGCACAATTACAAAGGGATGTAAACATGTAAGGGTTGGTCTATGGTCTGGGATCAGTTATGGGTTCTTGTTTTATCAAGATAGTTATCTATAGAGTCAGTCCACTTGCCAAGAATTTTGGATTTTGACTAAAAACAGCTTTTGGTATAAACACTATGTAAATACTTATTTATATATTAATATATATTATAGGCATACCCTGCCTTTTATTTAAAAAATAATAATATTTAACAAATGCAAAGCATTATTAAGGCCAAATATGATACATATTGGCAAATATTAAAGAGCGAACTATATACAACATATAGTGCAGCAAACAAGTCGATATAAAGAGTTTGAATTAGTCGATGCTTGAGATATAATACATTTGACTTGGTAAACAACAATAACACATGGGATTCCTTGTCACATGAAGATGGATTTACACCAACAACAAAGTAAATATAAATGCATGTTATTAGGAAAATATCATAGCATGTTAAGGAATCGGTCAAAGTTGATTAATGAGATAAAGTGACTCATCCTACCTTTAGTTTATGTTGTACATAGACTTGGTCAACTCATGCAATGTGTTACATTTTAAACATGGATTATTTTAAATGAGTTAAGTCATGCCTGAGTTTTGGGGAAATGGATGCTTACTAGGCACCATATTATGAAATTTCTATTTGTTGTAGAAGTTCAACATGGGAAGAAATCGACTGTCACCTTTTGATCATGTGTTGATTGAAATAGTCATAAACTATTGTCAAAAGTAGAGGTTGATTTGTAGCTTAGTATGCTGAGTAAACCTTGTATTTGCTGCCACCTTTTTTCCTAGTGAAGTGAGTCGAATTGCATGGGTAATGTTGTCATTCTACATGCCTTTTCTTTAGGTTGTGAATTCTCCTTGCTGTTGTATAAATAAAGAGGAATACTCTCTCATTTTCTACTCATTCTATATTCTATTTCCACTCCATTACGCACTTTTAATCTACATTTTCAATCAGCTATATATTGAGAGAGTTGTGAGTAATTGTGAGAGTATTGAGTATTTTGAGAGAATTATACTATCAACTTGTGAGATATATTATCATCTTTGGAGAGAAAGGTTTATTAAGGTGTTTCTTGAGAGATAAAAGCAAAGTTAACTGTTGTTTTGGAGAGTTGTGCAACAATCAGTCAATTGGACAAGCACTTTACAGGCATGAGGATAAATCTTCCTTTATTTATCTTTGTTTATAAATAAATGTTTGTTTTGAATGACTTGATTGAATACTTGCATTAGGAAAATATATTATTTGCTTTGGAAAGGAATTAAAAGCTATGTTACTCTTTTCTATGTAGTGCTTGTATTTACTCCATAATAGGAGATATTTTTTGTCGTAGGTATATGTTACTAGATATGATTGAGTAGAGATAACTTAAGAGTTGTCCATAGCTAGTTATTGGTTTAATTGGTAGTTTACAAGTTACTCCAAGGGTTTGATTATCCGTTAAGGGGAGGGTACTTGTAGTTAGGCTTTTTGAGTAGATATATCATTAAGTTATGGGAAATGGGAATAGGTTGTCTCTAGGGTTAAAGACTACTCGTTGATAGATAAGTCTATGTATAGTATATAGTGGCCTAAAGCCAAATCAAGCTTGAGTGGTGTACGTGAGTAGGATGACTATCACTCAAAGTACTGGGTGAGAAAACTTTGGCTAAAGTAGTGCAATTTCCTTTAGCGCCACTGTCAATTCACCATGATCCATTTATTTACATGCTAGCTCTAGATTGTGGGTTTACAAGTTGTATCCATGTAGAAAACAACATTAAGCTCAGTTAGTTGTCATTATGAGGTTACTCCACCAATCTCTTCATCGAAGGGTGGGGTCATCTATTGAATTATAGATGTGTAGGGGACTGAATATGAGTATGTGGTTGGCCGAAAAGTGCTTGAGTGATGCTTCTCCTCCTCAGTAGGTTGACGAGAAGACCAAGATTTGAAAGGAGGTTCCTAGACTATCTATATCTATTGCTTGAAATATCGGTTGAGCTATGTATGTACTATGTGCACGTTCTTTGAAATAATGTAATCATGAATTTATTATGTTGGAATGGAATTGTTATTATTAATTTTTATGACATCTATGTTCATATATTCTCAATAAAGAATTTTTTTATTGCAATAGCTTGTTACATAGTTTATTTATTCACAAAGTGAAAACTTAGGAAAATTTACTTCAGTGAACAGTTGGCATATTACATAACCAGTTAAGCAAAAATTAAGAAAAATGCACCTACAAATTGCACTCTTGGTAAAGGTTGAGTTAAAGAAACTTCTAGATGTTGGTTTTATTCATCCCATAGATTATGCAGAGTGGATATCCAATCTTGTTCCTGTCACTAAACCAACTGGAGGTATCAAAATATGCATAGATTTTAGAGATTTAAATAAGGCTTGTTCAAAAGATGATTTCCCGCTACCTAATATTGATATCATAGTAGACCTCACAGTGGAATATGAGATGTTATCACTTATGGATGGCTATCACTTGCACTTGGGTTACCTTTTGTTGGAATGTAATGCTTTTTGGTCTCAAGAATGCCAGATCAACATATTAGAGAGCTATGAAAACCATTTTTCATGACTATATGCATGTGCTTATGGAAGATTATGTTGATGAATTATTGAAAAAATCTTTGACAAGAGGTTGTCACCTAGGAGTGTTAGACAAGATTTTAAGAAGACTAGAAGAATATAAAGTTAGGCTAAATCCAAAGAAATGTGTGTTTGGGGTCCAATCAAGCAAACTATTGGGATATATAGTCTCTCGTAAAGGAATTGAAGTCAATCCTGCAAAGGTAAAAGAAAACATAGATATGCCAACACCCACCAACATTAGTCAGTTGAGGACTCTACAAGGAAGTTTGTAGTCAATCCAAAGGTTCATTTCCCAACTAGCAGGCAAGATTCATCCATTCAACATTTTTTATGTAAAGCAGTTCCCTTTATATGGACCGAGCATTGTCAAGAGGTATTCCAGCAAATAAAATATTATCTATTATCCCCTCCAATTCTCATGCCTCCTATTTATGGAAGACGCCTAATCTTATACATATCAGCCACTACATCAACATTGGGGGTATTACTAACATAGAATGATAATGATGGAAAAGAGAGAGTTATCTACTATATTAGTCGAACTCTAGTAGGATATGAGCTTAACTACAATCCCATTGAAAGAGTGTGCCTTGCAGTTGTTTTTGTTGCATAGAAGCTGAGACATTATATGTTGAACCACAGAACAAAATTAATAGCCAAGATTGATCCTCTGAAGTATCTATTGAGCAAAGCAACTCTGACAAGTTGATTAGCAAAGTGGGTTATGATTTTGAGTGAGTGTGACATAGAGTATGTTGATCATAAGGCAATAAAAGGACAAGTAATAGCTAATTGACTTGCAGATGCACCAATGATAGCAAACCATCCTCTTGTGTTCTACTTTCCTGATGAGCATGTCTTTGCAATATTAACTCCCACAACATGGAAATTGTACTTTGATGGGTCCTATAAAAATCATGGTTCAAGGGTTGGAATTATTTTTATCACACCTCAAGGGGATTCCATTCCTAAGTCATATAGAATAGCATTCCTATGCACTAACAATATGGTTGAGTATGAAGCATTGTTGATAGGGCTACACGTGGCAATCAAATGGAAAATTAAGGATATTCAAGTCTATGGTGATTCCTAGTTGGTTTTCTATCAAGTGAATGATGACTATGATACAAAGGATGAGAAGCTTACCCATTACAAGCGCATGGTGGATAGTTTTAAATTGTACTTCAATGATATTTCTTTTGATAAAATTTTAAGGATTCAAAATAAAGCGGCTGACACAATGGAAACCATTGGATCTCTCTTGGATATTCTTAACAATGCCTCTCAGCATGAGTTATTGGTGGAATAGTTGTTGATCCCTACGTTTGAGGTCCCCAAATCAGAGCTCGTCTGTGAAATTTTTGGTCTTGAATCTCATTGGTATAAAGACTTCTACAACTACCTACATGACCATATTATCCCTTCTAACTTGTCCACAATCCAATACAAAACCTTTATTTTTCAAGCATCCAAATACGTCATCGATGATACCCTTTACTGCCGTAGCCTAGATAGTACCCTTCTCGGATGTCTCGACTCATATGAAGCACAAACAACCTTACAAGAGATACACAATGGTATATGTAGAGCTCACTCTGTTGGTCCTACTCTAGCTAAGAAGCTTATGTAAATAGGATATTATTGGCCTCCAATGGAATGTGATGCTTACTACTTTGTGAAGAAATGTCGCCAATTTCAAATACATGGAGATCTTGTACACATACCTGCTCAGGAGTTGTACCCACTTACATCCCCTTGGCCCTTCTCTCAGTGGGGACTCAACCTCGTGGGAAAGATTCACCCTACTTCTGCCAATGTACATAAGTTTATCCTTGTTGCAATTGAATACTTTACCAAATAGATTTAAGCCATTCCGATGACCTACATTATTGGAAAGAAAACATCTAAGTTCAACCTTAATTACATCATATGCTAGTATGATGTTCCTTAGTCCATTATTATAGATAATGGTCATCCCTTTAAGAATCAAAATGTTTGTGAGTTATGTGAAAAGTTTCATATCCAACATTATTTCACCACTCTATACTATCCCCAAGGTAACGGTCAAGTCGAGGCATCTAATAAGACCATACTTAAAATATTAAAGAAGACTATTGATGGCGTTGGTCGTGACTGGCATGTCCAAATAGATTGAAGCCATTCCGATGACCTACATTGCTGGAAAGAAAACATCTAAGTTCAACCTTAATTACATCATATGCTAGTATGATGTTCCTTAGTCCATTATTATAGATAATGGTCATCCCTTTAAAATCAAAATGTCTGAGTTATGTGAAAAGTTTCATATCCAACATTATTTCACCACTCTATACTATCCCCAAGGTAACGGTCAAGCCGAGGCATCTAATAAGACCATACTTAAAATCTTAAAGAAGATTGTTGATGGTGTTGGTCATGACTGGCATGTCCAACTTAATCCTACATTATGGGCCTACCACACTAGCATTTGTACACCCATAGGAGCCACCCCATATTCCCTCATCTTTGGATCTAAATCTATTCTTCCCATTGAGGTCGAGTTACCATCTTTGAGGGTATCCATGCAATAGTTTATTGATTAAGAAGAGTACCATATAGCCCATTTGCATGAGCTTGAGTTATTGGATGAGAAAAGATAAAATACCTTAACCCATTTGAAGGCATATTAGAACCGTCTTTAGCACAATTATAATAAGAAATTCTGACCTAGATACTTTGACATTGGTGACTTGGTTCTAAAATAAAATCCTAAGAATCAGACAAATCAAGAAAAGCTCAAAAAGTTTGAACCCAATTGGTTGGGTCCCTACATAATCACAATAGCATATGGGTCCAGTGATTATCAGTTATCTACTCTTGAAGGTGAATTGTTGCCTGAACCTATCAACAACATGCATCTTCACAAATATTATACCTAGCCTTCAGAGAATCTCTTTTAAAAAAGTCAAAAATATATAAAATATATAAAAATTCTAAAAATAGTAACCCTGATGAAAACTTGGCAAGCTGGCATCTTGGTGACAACAAAAAAATCAAAAAATGGAAAAAATAGTAAAGAGAAATAATTCTTCCAATAGTGAAAACCACTTCAGTGGCGCTTTGGATAAGTACCATGATGAAAACCTAGCAAACATGTGCCATGTGTAGTCAGTCTTTTCTCTATTGTCTACCATCATTCTATCTAGTTTTTCACCTCCATCCACCCATCCTTCGTTTATCACAATAAATCGGTTTCATCCTTCTTATGGTTTGAGAATCATTGGCACTTAGTGCCCTTCACCTTTCATGACCATCCTTGGCATCCATTAATCCCCTCGTGAATAATAAATTGTCCCTATACCCAACTGTGGGAAATTCTTTGACTTACGTCTTTCTAGGATCCTACACATGGTATCAACTTTTAAAACAATAAAAAATCCAAAAAAATCATAAAACCATCAAAAATCCAAAAAAATCATAAAACCTTCAAAATCCAAAAAAATCATAAAACCTAAATCCAAAAAAATCATAAGATATCAAAATTCCAAAAAAATAGAGTCAAAGTCAAAGCCATCATGTGTTAGTCCAAGTCTAGTCGAACTACGTTGTCTCTACGCATTACTATATAGGCAAGGCCATCTTTTGATGAGCACACGAGGCACTAGGTCAGTCCCTTAGGGTTTTGTTGAGTCGAATCAATCATGCTTTACATCTTAATAATGTAATTTTTGGTCTAGGTCAATCCAACTATGACATCTCTGCATGTATAACGTAGGCAAGGCCATCTTTCGATGAGCCCCCGAGGAAATAGGTTGGTCCTTTAGGGTTTGTTGAGTCTATCTTGGTCTATTATCATTCTAGTCCTATAATAAGTTGTCCCTTTCTAAGTTTAACACTTCAGACACAAGCAAACATATATCTAAACCAAATCATGAATCAACAGATCAACTATTCAACTAATCTTCAATCCAAACCGGTCAATTTCCTAATCATCAATCCTTGTCAAATCAATGGTCTTGTCATTTTGTCCTATTTAGGATTTTCCCTTCCTAAATTTGGACGTGGTCATTTATCAACCTTATCATTTTCCTTATATAGGATATGTCTTTCCTGAAACTAGGCATGCTCAATCAATCTTGTCAATTGCTCAATCCTACTGATCAATCAATCTGGTCATTCAATCAATCTTGTCAATCAAATCAACTTGGTCAAACAATCAGACAATCTATCAACCTTAACAATCAATCAATCGATCAAACCTATCAATCAATCAACATTGATCAATCAAACTTTTCAACCAATCAATCAATCAATCACATCAGTCTTATCATCAAATAAATTCTAGCAATTGATCTAAATGGTTGTTGACTTTGTTGGTCTAGTTGGTATTATCTTTTTCATTTGTCTTTGGTCATGTTACTAGCTACCTCAAGGATGTCCCACAAAGGATTTTGAGGGGCGATGATGGATCATGATCTTTTTTCTTTTGATTGATGCTTGTGGTTTGTCTTGCCAAAAAGATTGGGGCAATTGGGCCCTTAGTATGAGTCATGGCATTCCTTGTCTGTTGAGTGTCTGTTTTTTGTAAAAAGATAACATTGCAAACCTTAGTCTATGTCATACCATGGTGTTTATGGTCCATTTTCTATAATTTTGTCACCCAATGATGATAAACATGTAAGTTGACATTTATTAAGCAAGAATATCCATCCCTTTTCATTTTACTAACTACATGCTGACATCCATCTTCTCCATACTAACATCCACCTTCTTCGCGCTCTCGCCTTTCTTTTTCACAATCATCCTGATAGTGTCTTGTGACACATAAAAATATCCTGCATACATAATCATGTTATAAATGTATAGGAAACATAAATCATCATAGGAAATCATCATAAACATGTTAGGTCATCTATATTGCATCTGAAAATACAAAAATATAGATAGCATCATCATACATACATGCATACATACATCTATATAAGCATTACATGTTAGGTCATGATCACATAATATCATCTTGCATTCACATCTCATTGCATACATTTTCATACATGATCATCGTATTTCCATATCATTGCATTTATATAAATCATATACACATCTATATCATAGTATTTGCATACATCATTCATATTGCATTGCATCATCTAGCATCCATACCATCATAAACCACACATCACATGTGCATCCACATAAACATCGCAATCATATAGAATCATCATACATATAGCAAAAGATATCATGTGCATCATCCATACATCCTAAAATAGAGAAGCATACATAAGCATAAAACATAAACCATCATCCATAATACATCAAAACATGTAGAAATGCATGATCATGTAAAATCATCTCATAAGTGCATAACATCCTAGCATCATAATCCATCATACCATATAGAAACATGCATATAACACATTGCATAATCGCCGCCAAAATCATGCATCTCGGATATATATACCAAAAAATGATAAGTGTCACAGTACAATATTATAATGATCTAAAAATGGAGCTCGTAGGCTCAATCAAAATACATATATATGTCAATGTCTAAAAACAAAATAAAAGGAAGCTAGCTAGTGCTCCCCTGTCGCCTAATGGGGAAGGACCTATGGAGGGTGGCCTATCATCCTAGGGTTGGTGTAATCCTGATGACTTGTGCCTTGATCTTGATGTTCGTTGATACAAAGATAATTGTTGTGACACCCCACCGCTGCTCTGTGATCGTCTAGACTAAGACCTGCTTTGAGATATTTTCTTAACCTATGAGAAGTCGGGCTCTCTATGCTTAGGGGGTACCTCTCTCTCATAGCAGTCCCTATAGTACTGCTCAGCCTTAATGGCCCTCCTAAGCTCCTAAAGGATATTTGTTGTCAAGCCACTACCTCTGCTCATAAAATAAGTCAAGATCTACTTTGCACGTGCCCTGCTGACAACCATATCCCTCTCAACCTGCGATGTCCCGATGCGGGCCCCTATCGGAAGGTGACGTAGGTCTGTCTGAGCGGTTTGCCCAGCCACATGTCCGGGGTCTTTGGCAGGAGTACCTATCCTGGGGATGCCCCCTTAACGCTAAGAGGGGTGTCGTTCACTACCAGTCCGGGCTTTTGGTGCAACAGTAACTAACTTTTGGTATCAGAGCTGGAGGTCTCGAGGTCGAGACTCACGGAGCGTGGTGGGCTATGATGTCCCGATGCGGGCCCCTATCGGAAGGTGACGTAGGTCTGTCCGAGCGGTTTGCCTAGCCACGTGTCTGGGGTCTTCGGCGGGAGTACCTATCCTGGGGATGTCCCCTTAACGCTAAGAGGGGTGCCGTTCACTACAGGGCTTTGGTGCAGCTAACTAGTTTTTGAGGCAACGGCAACTAACTTAGGGACCCGCGTCGACCTCGAGACCTCGGCTCTGATACCAAGTTAGTTACCGTTGCACCAAAAGCGGACTGGTAGTGAACGGCACCCCTCTTAGCGTTAAGGGGGCATCCCCAGGATAGGTACTCCCGCCGAAGACCCCAGACACGTGGCTGGGCAAACCACTCAGACAGACCTACGTCACCTTCTGATAGGGGCCCGCATCGGGACATCACACAACCCACAGTTGTTGTATCTCAGTCTGTGTTGCCTGTAACTATGACTGTAGTTGTGCAATCTTCCCATCCACAGGTTGGTCCTCCCCCTCCACCTCCATCCTCTCTAAGATGGGGATCTCCTCTAATCCCTCCTCCATGATGACTCTCTCCCTCTCCTCCTCCTCTTGGTCTCTCATCTCCTCATCTTGACCAACCTCCCCTACCCCGACATCTACACTGATATCCATGGCTAGCTACTCACCCTCTACCTATCTCTCCTAGTGAGGAGGTACATCTGCCTACCCTGCAACCTTTGCCTCAATCACTCTGACCTCTCCCTCCTGACAAGGGGCCTCCACTGTCTATCTACCTCCATCTCCCCTCAGTGGACGAATGGGTCTATCTCACCTTCACCAGGGAATGTTGGGGCATGATTTAAAAAATATTATTCTTTGACACAACACTCAAAATCACATTATGTCAAAGAGGGGGAAAATGTAGACACTAAGAAATGTCATGGGTCTGCGAACAACATTTTTCTGCTTCAATCTCTCTTCTTCCCTGCATAATTAAGTAATTTTAATTATTTATTTTCAAAAAGATGGTAGCTAACAATTGATTTTCGGAAGCTGCAGAGACTAGGGTTCCAGATGGCTTGAGCCATGAGGGAGTGAAGTTGCTGGAATCGGTTGTTGGATCACTGCCCAATGAAAACTACAACAGAGACAACTCTAGAAGGGGATGCCAAACTAAGAACGGTGCACGAAAAGTTCTAAGAGCAAAGGACGTGAGGAAAAGGGGCCCAAGCAGCACGACCTTGATGCAAGCGGGGGCAACTCTTCTGTGCTTCAAGGTTAGAAGAATGCAGCTCGCCGCTCAAAAGGGGATGGTGTCTTTAAGGGGTTTAAAGCACCCCAGGTTGGGTATAAATAGTTAGAACCAACTCTATCCTTGGTCTCTACATTTGAAAAAGGAAGTTAGTTACAAATGCAACAAGGCGACGCCATGCCTAATGGAGCTGAAGCTTCCAAGGACTGCAAAAAATTGGGTATTAAGGAATACAATTTGGGGCACGTTAATGAAGAGAAATACTCAAGCAAACGACCTGTTGGGGGAAATGGAGGGGGGCCCTGCTACCCATGCTTCCTCTAACTCAATCACTTTGGAAATAGATGGAGAGCTGGAGAAAGAGGTGGCCTTCAATGAAAAAGTTTTTTTTGGTTTGGGCCTGATTGGGAGGTTTAGGGGTTTCTTTCCATGCTTGCCTGAGCTTCACAAGTGGATCTCAGACTACTGGAAACCACTATTGGAAAGGTATGTTCAAATTTATCCAATGGCCAGAGGCTTTTTTATTTATATTTTTGAAAAAGAACAAGATAGAAATAAGATCTTGTGTGACTATCACTGGGACTAGGAAGAAAAACATGTGCTGAGGATTCCCCTATGGATGAGACTTCCTAACCTTCCCCTATAGTTTTGGTTTGACACATGCTTGGAGGCTATAGGGAACTCTTTAGGAAACTTTGTAATGGTGGACAAGCGGTCTTCAAATATTTTGCACTCAACTTATGCCTGGATCTTGGTGGAAATGAATGTGTCCAAGGTTCCCCTAAAGGAGATTCAACTAAAATCTTCAAAGGGTTGCTGGGTGCACCCCTAGACTATGAAGGGGTGTCATTTAGGTGTAAAATCTTCCATCAAACAGGGCACTTGGCAATTGAATGTGCCAAACATAGACCTAACAAATCTGCTTCTTGGTGGAAAGATGCATCCACCCAACACTACACTGTGGAGAAACAGATGGAAAAGCAAGAGAGATCTTAGCTGAAAGGTTGCGAGGAGGAGAGTCAGGCTTCAGAGGAGCCAAATTAGGTAGAGAAGTCATTGTTGTAGGAGACATGTAGTGAGGAGAAGCAACAAACTCAAACAACCTCATCTTAGGAAGGGATTTTGGTTGAAGTCAAGGAAACAACATTCAAAATTGGGGCTGCAACACTAGAGTGTCGAGAAAAGAAGTGTGGAGAGAGACCTCAGATAAGAGATGCTGGGAAACAGAAGGCAGAGGATCAACATTAGCAAGATAGTTCTAGTAATGGAGCTTGGAGGAGTCCTCAAGTCCCATCTGTGGACTAGCAAAAGGAGGTTGCAGGGATTGAGGACAGGTGGCAAACAGTCTTGGGGAATAAAGCAAAGAAGGAGAAGAAGAAAACTTTTGCTATGGTTTTGTGATCCCAAACTAAAGAAATTTTAAAGAAGGTTTCAATTTTATGACCTGTTAATGGGTCTTTGAGTCTTTGTTCTTAAGTGTTGCATTTGGCTGAAATCAAGCCCTCTATCCTTATGGGAAGATTTAATTATGAGCTTGGGGGTAGTTCTTTGGTTCTAATTTTATGTTTTGGTGGGATTTAGTAGAGTTTGTAATTGGAGTTGTTTTGGAATTAGCTTTGTAATCTATTTATTTCTTTCTTCAATAAAATAAACCTTATTACCAACCAAAAAAAAAGTAATTTTAATTATTTAATTATTTTACCACATTCCTCTATTAATTAAATATTTTTTAATTATTTGATTAATTCACGTTCCCTTGCTTTATTCTTCTTTTTGATCAATTAAATAAATTATCATTTATTTAATTATTCGCTCTTCATTATTCACCTATAGTTAAATGATTATTTTAATTATTTAGCTATTCATTAATATTGTCCATCCTTCTATATTTAAATAATTATTGAAATTATTTAACTATATTTTATCACTCTTCCATCATTAAATGATTAAATTTAATGGTTGCACAATAATTTTAAATTAAATATCCATTTCCATTATTCTCTCATATAAAAAACTAAATAATTATTTATTCCCTCACATGCTTCTTCGAGAATTAAATACTATTATTTGATTCCTCCACTACCTATCCTTAGCTATCCCTAGCCCACTACTCTGTGGTGCATGAATCCTCCACTGTTGATCTTGGCATATTCTAGAACTTTAATCTTGTTCATTCATTTGAGAAGCTTTTCTATAAAAGAGATCTTTCTCCTCCATTTTGGCTTTTTTACCACATATCTCCAACATTCTTGTTATCATTTGTAAGTACTTGTATGCAACAAAATCTAAGGGAAAGCTTGCAAAAGCAGTTTTGAGGAGATGCAAGGAAGGTTCAAATCAAGTTTGAGCATGGATTTTGGTATAGCTTTTGTTATTATTTGATCTCCTTTACTTTCTTGTGCTTTCTTGTTTAGATTTGGGATTTCTTGGTTTAGATTTGAAGTAGTTGTGGTTGCTACTTGGTCTTTACCTTTGGATATGAATTTAACTTGATCTTACACATACAACAACATTTGTGTGGGACTATCATGATATGAAGGGTATAGATCCTCACCTATGCATGCATAGAGTTTATATTAATGAAGGATACAAACAAATTAGGAAACCACAGAGGAGAATGAACACAACTGTGCATGACATAGTTAAAACAAAATTACAACAATTGTTGTATGTTGGGTTTATTATCACATATCTAATAGTTAATGGGTTTCCCCATTGGTGATTGTACCAAAGAAAGGAGGAAAATGGAGGGTATGTGTAGATTATAGGGAATTAAACACATCAAAAAGGAATGATCACTTCCCTCTTCCTTTTATTGATCAGGCATTGAATTCACTAGTAGGTAAGAATTATTTCTCCTTCCTAAATGGGTTTAGTGGGTATAATCAGATAAAGATAGCTCTAAATGATCAAGACAAGAGCACTTTAACTTGCCCATAGGGTACATATTCCTATTTATTTTTGGATTGTGTAATTCCCCTGCAACATTTCAAAGAGCAGTTTTAAGCATATTCTCAAATTTTACACATAATTCCATGGAGATTTATATGGATGATTTCACCACTTATGAGAATTCTTATGAGGAAGAATTAAATAATTTGGAGAAATTCCTTCAAAGGTGCCAATATCATAACCTTTCTTTGAGTAATGAAAAATACTTCATGATGATGACTGAAGGAGTGGTATTGGGACACTTTGTGTCTAGTAGAGGAATACAGGAGGACTATAATAAGATAAAAGTGATTTTCACTCTACCTATTCCTTAAAAGAAAAAGAATGTCAGGAGGTTTATCAAATATTTCAGTAAGATAGCAGCCCCATTATTTGTCCTCCTCTCTAAGTACATTGAATTTGATTGGACCTTTGTATGCCAAGAAGCTTTTGAAGCCTGCAAAACAACCCTTACAAAGAACCCTATCTTAAGAGGATCTAACTGGCGATTTTTATTCCACATACATACTAATGGTTCTAATTTTTTTATAGGTGTTGTTCTAGGAAAAAAGAAAGGGAATTTGGAATATGCCATCTACTATATCAGTAAAAACCTTCAAGTTGTTGAGCTTAACTACACAGTTACTAAAAAAGAAATATTGGCAATGGTATATGTCATTAATAAGCTTAGACATTACATCACTAGATACTCTTTTTTATTCATACAAACCATACAATCATAAGATATTTGATGAAAAAACCAGTGGTTGGAGGAAGAATTGTCAGATGGTTAATGTAGGAATTTGATATAACCATTATGGATAAATTGGGGAAAGAAAACGTAGTAGTTGATTTCCTTTCAGGGTTGGAAATACAATCAATAGAAGAAATAGTGGATGAATCCTTTTCAGATGAACATTTATTTTCCCTCTTAGTGCAAACACCCTGGTATGCAGATATAGCTAATTATTTGGTTGGAGGGAGGACACCATCACATCTCTTGCCACGAGAAAGGTACTATTTGGTAGAATGCAGTTTCCCTTATTCATGAATGTAGACACCTGAAAATGTCATAAAGATATAACACACTTGATTTCACTTACTAACATCATTTCTATCTTAATTCACTCATTTTCATCTATTTAATTGAATAATGTCAATTGTTTAATTAAATTCATCTTTTTGTCCTATTAATTGAATAATTAATATTATTTGATTAACTCCCACTTTCATGCTAATTTTCATCTCATTTGATTATTTATAATGCAAATTATTTAATTAAATCTCCTAAGTCTTCTCATTTGACTAAATAATGCAAATTGTTTAATTAAATGTCCTAAATCCCACTTTGATTAAATGATTCCTAATTGTTTAATTAAATCTTCAATTTCATCCACTTGCACAATTAAATGATTTTAATCAATTATTTAATTAGCTAATTTCTTCTAATTTTATCCAATCATTGAAGGAATATTCTCATGAAATATTCCCTTTGTGAATTCAAATATTTCCCTCCAAATAGAAATATCTCCAACATAATTCCTAAAATTTAGGGAATTGGTTGAGTCTCTCATGGATTTTAGACCATTGATATGATCTTTGATCCATGCCTTATGGATTATCAATTGTTTGATCTATCTTTGATCCATGTACACCTCTCTCATTTGATTTTATCCCTTGATTACTATTTTCGTTCTTGACCATTGATTATGATTTCCAAATCCTATAAATAGCAAACTATTTCACATAATAATTCATTCACAAGTCTTATGCAAACTTACTCTCTTGAATTGATTCCTCGATTTTGATCAATTTGAGAGCTTTTTGTGAATCATCCACACCAATTCATCAATTTTCTTTGCAACAACAATGAATAATGTATAAAACTGAGTAATCCACATCCACATCCACTCATTATGCATCAATCCACAATGGGATTGAGAGGTTTTCATACTAGTTTAGATTCACTTGCTTTGAGTTTAATGTTTATTGCTTTGAATTGAGTCTTTCTAGCATTGTGTAATTGAATTTCATTGAGTATGGCTCTTAATTGATCATTTCATCTTGTTATTGTAAGTGTAAATCAATTAATCAATTAACATCAAATCAAGCTTTAACACTAAACAAATGATCAATCAATTACACCATTCCAATGAAATTCATTTATCAATCAACAACTAGATTCAAAGTATTTAACGAAAAAATAAGAATGCAAAGAATCTAACTATTGATGAAAACCTCAATCCCATTGTGGGATTATGTTCAAAGTAGATGTGGAATTGTAAGGAAAATTAGATGCGGAAACAACTCTCCTAACGTCAAAACCTCAGGGAAGAATGCAGAGATACCTTTTAAAATTACAATTACAGTCTAATTAAGATGCACATGAAAGAGATAACAAAAACAGAGTATTTGACATACACATATGGACACCAGATTTACGTGGGAAAACCCTTATGGGAGAAAAACCCACCACACCAAGAGAAATCACTTTGTATTACAGTAATGGAGATTACATACAATTATCAGACTTTTCTTTCTGATGTCATATTTCAACAACTTTCACAATGATCAAACTTGTACAGGAACCTTCAAGTTACAATATTTACATAATAGAAATCACTCTGATTATACAACCACATAGCAATCAGTCAATCCTTCGAATCATCTAACCAGACATCATCTGCAATCTCTGAGTATAACCATGTTGCCCCTGTCTATCGAGCTTCCTCTCAGAACTGCCACAACGAACTGTCTTCCAACGGTTCCCATTCGGCTTCTCTGATTGGTCCACGAGACGCCACATAGGAAATTCAAATGGTCAAAAGGCAATCAAGCTGTGTTGGAATATTGGTGAGACACTGACCGTGTCTCCCCGATGCCAACACAGTCAGCATTCGATATCGCCAAGAGTCCTTACAATCAACAAGAGGTTATATCAAGTTCACCTGTTGCATCGACTTCAGTTTTCCTTTCGGCAAGACTATCGCTCTTCGGTGAGACCACATATCGATATCCTAAGTCACACCGAAGAGTCATTCTGTCGGCAGGACATACCGCTCTAGCCAGGATCTCACACCGAGCCTTCAAGTTAATCCGAGTGCATCCACTAGGACTTCATACCGAGGTCCTAAGTCATATCGAAACATTAGCATTTCCATCAACACCCATCTATCACTAAGACATTCAATTGTCGCCAAGAGGTTTCATCGAGATCTTTATGTTATATCGAGCACCGAACGGTCTGTAAGACTTACCACTCTCGCTGAGAGTTCTTACCAAAATCTCCAAGTTACCCCGAGACCACCGTTCACCAAGAGTTATACCAAAGACCCCTCATCATCGGCGAGACTCTCCATCGGTCGCCAAGACTTCATACCGAAGTCTTTGAGTCACCGCGAAGACCCCAAGTGTATCCCCGTTGGCAAGACCTTCCATTGTCGCTGGGACTTCTTCCCGAGTGTTCAAGTCACCCCGAAGCCCCCGGTCGCTATGAGTCTCCCCGACGCCTGATATGAATGGCCTATTGGCCAGAGATCTCCACATGGTAAGAGGTCACACCGAACACAACATGTCACACCGAAGACTCCAATGTGTAACCATTCGGCAAGACTTCTGCAAGGTCACAGTGACCTGTACAAAACATAAGGCTAAAAATCTGCTCGTCGGCCAGACATAGAATGTCACACCGACTTGGCTCCAATAGAGGTTTCAGCCTGTGGGATTGAGACACATATTTCCAACATGAGTGCTCAATTTAAACAAAATCCATGATGTTGCAAAGTAAATTGATGAATTAGAGTAGATGATTCACAAAAATCTCTCAAATTGATCAAAATTGAGGAATCAATTCAAAAGTGTGAGTTTGCATAAGACTTGTGAATGAATTATTATGTGAAATGGCCTACTATTTATATCTAATTTGGAAATCATAATCAATGGTCAAAATAAAAAAATAGTAATCAAGGGATGAAATCAAATGAGAGAGGTGAACATGGATCAAAGATGGATCAAATGGTTGATAATACATAAGGCATGGATCAAGGATCAGATCAATGGTCTAAAATCTATAAGAGACTCGACCAATTCCCTAAATTTTAGGAATTATGTTGGAGATATTTCCATTTGGAGGGAAATATTTAAATTTAAAAAGGGAATATTCCATGAGAATATTCCTTCAATGATTGGAGAAAATTAGAAGAAATTAGCTAATTAAATAATTAATTAAAAAGATTTAATTGTACAAGTGGTTGAAATTGAAGATTTAATTAAACAATTAGGAATCATTTAATCAAAGTGGGATTTAGGACATTTAATTAAACAATTTGCATTATTTAATCAAATGAGATGAAAATTAGTATGAAAGGGGGGGAATTAATCAAATAATATTAATTATTCAATTAATAGGAGAAAAAGATGAGTTTAATTAAAAAATTGACATTATTCAATTAAATAGATGAAAATGAGTGAATTAAGACAAAAATAATGTTAGCAAGTGAAATCAAGTGTGCAATATCTTTGGGACATTTTTAAGTGTCTAAATTTGCCCCTCTTTGAAGTGAGGTACTTGATGCATTGCTTCAAAGAACTGATACTGCTCAAATCTACATTTAATTTTTTTCTAACTTTTCTTGATGCCCACTGTGCCCTAGCAGATGATAAAATACTGGAATAATAATAGGTTTATTGGTATCCTAATCAACATCATCATTCTAATAATTCCATTCCATCCTATTCGATATATCTTATTCTTCTATCTCTATCTTTATTAACATTTCTATCTAAGTATCAAATATTTGTGTGATATACATCAAAATATACATAAGGCTACCCATGGTCGATGGATATCTATACATCATAAAAAAATTCTACATCGAACATCTGAGCTTTCTAAGATTTATCTTTTGTCCTCTAATTAGTAGAACCACTCTTGTAATATTATCGTGGTCTCAACCCAAAAAATTAGTTTTTTCGCTCGATCTCTTGAGGGGGCAACATGCCAATATTTTATCATCTGCTGGGGCATGGTGAGGCATCAAGAAAAGTCAATTTTTTAAAAAACATTATATTTGAGCAATATTAGTTCTTTGAAGCAATGCATAAGGTACCTCCCTTCAAAGAGGGGTAAATGTAGACACTTGAAAATGTCTTGAAGATATCACACACTTTATTTCACTTACTAACATCATTTCTATCTTAATTCACTCATTTTCATCTATTTAATTGAATAATGCCAATCATTTAATTAAATTAATCTTTTTCTCCTATTAATCAAATAATTAATATTATTTGATTAATTCCCCCTTTCATGCCAATTTTCATCTCATTTGATTAAATAATACAAATTATTTCATTAAGTCTCCTAAGTCTTCTCATTTGATTATAATACAAATTGTTTAATTAATTGTCCTAAATCCCACTTTAATTAAATAATTCCTAATTGTTTAATTAAATCTTCAATTTCATCCACTTGCACAATTAAATGATTTTAATTAATTGTTTAATTAGCTAATTTCTTCTAATTTTCTCTAATCATTGAAGGAATATTCTCATGGAATATTCTCTTTTTGAATTCAAATATTTCCCTCCAAATGGAAATATCTCCAACATAATTCCTAAAATTTACGGAATTAGTTGAGTCTCTCATGGATTTTAGACCATTGATTTGATCCTTGATCCATTCCTTATGGATTATCAATCGTTTGATTCATATTTGGTCCATGTTCACCTCTCTCATTCGATTTCATCCCTTGATTACTGTTTTCAATCTTGACCATTGATTATGATTTTCAAATTCTATAAATAGCGGACTATTTCACATAATAATTCATTTACAAGTCTTATGCAAACTTACTCTCTTAAATTGATTCCTCAATTTTGATCAATTTAAGATATTTTTGTGAACCATCCACTCCAATTCATCAATTTGCTTTGCAACATCATGGATGTTGTTTGAATTGAGCACTCCACATCCACTTTGAACATAATCCCACAATGGGATTGAGGTTTGCATCAATAGTTAGATTCTTTGCATTCTTATTTGTTCTTTAAATGCTTTGAATTGAATCTAGTTGTTGATTGATAAATGAATTTCATTAGAATGGTGTAATTTATTGATCATTTGTTTAGTGTTAAAGCTTGATTTGATGTTAATTGATTAACTGATTTCATACATTTATAGATGGTGCCTCAATTTATAGATCTTTGGGAAGGACAATGGACAATGGAGATGTGATGAAAATATATTGATAAGACAATGGTCATGATGAATGTTGAATCCAAACAATATTTTAAACAAAAGAAAATAAAGCTAATATTACTATAAACTAAATTTACAAAGTGTGATTTTCTCCAATGATTTTGCATGTAGATGCTCTTGTGCACAAAAGTTATCTATTTTGATGACATATAGTTAGCATAAAAATAGAATGGATAAAAGCATATGAAGGTGCCTCAATTTATAGAATTTTGGAAGGACAATGAATGGTAGAGATGTGATGAAAATATCAATGATAGAAGATGAATGAGAATAATTCCCTAAGATTGAGGAGAGAATAAAGGGTCATGATGGAGATTGTTTGAAAATGAAGGGCTAGGATGCACTAACAAAAATTAGCAAGTTGTTGCAACCATAGGGGATGTGGGGAACAAGTCCATTTGGGAGCCCCCTTTATTCATGGAATTTGATGGAGGGAATATAGCCATAAATAAATAATAAAGCTATTTAATTATTTTAGTAATGTGAGGTGTAAAATAGGGTAATTATATTATAAATAATGAAATTATTTAATTAGGTGGGATACATTAGGTGAGTTGAATTAACTAGATAATATAATTAATTAGTTAATTGGGACAATGTTGTACTAGAAAAATATTAGTTGACTATGTATAAATAAATTTGTGAGAGGAAAAAATAATTTGAAAGCTTATAAATGTCTAAAAATAAATTTAGATATATTTTTGATGAAAACCATATTTTAAATAAAAAAGAACACCAAATCAATTAAAATCATATATTAAACCCAAATATTTGAGACATCCAGTGGGTGGATGGGTGGGCTCCCTGCCACGTTGGCGAAGGGACATTGGCGGGGCTTTTATAAGCCTCTGGGGTTTGCATTAATTGCTTGGTGTCGCCGGTGTCTAGGGAGGCTATGGTGATGACAGGTGGAAAGGTGACAGTATACATCGTTTACAACATCCTCATGCAGCGAAATTAGATGGCACAGTAGTATTATTTCAAGGCATGATCAAATTTATAGATTATTTTCGAAGGTGGTTATCTTTGCAAGGACAGTTTGCCCTACTCTTCTATTATTCCCCACTCGTGCGAAGTGAGCTTTGTTTGTAGTTCGTGGGCTTTATTTATGGCAGTTGGGTTTGGTTTTTTGTTCATGGTTGGATTGAATTGCTTGGTGGGTATCTTTGTGGGTGAGGTTTTATTTGGCGATTGTCGGTTTTTGGTTGCTTCTCGGATGGCTAAGCCGAGTCGTTCAAAGTTTATAATCACAGTGTCAATGGAGGGGTTGGAGTCTTTTGGGGCAGATACCCCCATTTCTTTGAAAGCGATGGAGAGGCAAGTTGCCTTCATGGCTATAACGAACCAAAGGCTCAAGCAAATTCTGCTTGATAGCGACCCTCTGGTCTTGGTGGCTGTTAAGATGGTGCTTGGGAAAGGCCATTTGGAAAGGGATGAGTATGCACGTGACAATGCCTACATCTCGTTGTGATTTTTGGCCATGCTTTTGGATGGGGATGTTCCTAAGTTGGAGGCCAAAGAGCTGCTTGTGCGCCTGTTCCACTAGGATTTGTTGGGTGGTTTAGAAGAAACTTTAAAAGCGGCCTTTGTTGGTAAGGGGATCCCGTGTTCTTCAGATTTGGCGCTATTGTGGAACACGGACGAAGCAATGAGAGTCTTCCCCTTCCTATTAGATTTGAAAGGTGTGGAAATAATGCATCATAGGATGGTCTCGGCAGTTGTTGTGGAGTTCCTAAAGCAGAAGTGTGGGCTGGTGGTTGCGGAAGGTCTGGAGTGGGTAGAAGATTTCAAATCCTTTGCTAATTTAATCGGTTTTCTGTGAGGCGTGGCCTCCCTGTGTCTTTAAATTTTTCTTGGCTAGCTGCGTAATATGGTTTTTTGGCTTGGCGGTAGCCTTTTTTGGCAGTTTCTGGTGGGGTTTCAAATTGTATGGGGTTTCTTAGTTAAGTTCCCTACTTTGCAGACGTTATGTATGCAATTTCTTTATCAATAAAATACCTAATCTTACGTATCAAAAAAAAATTGAGACATCCATATAAAATGATATAATATGTGTGTAAAATGAATAATATATATAGTTTCACCATTACAAATGAAAAAAAAGAATAGGGGAGAAGACCTAGTAGTTGAGCACCCTAACTTCATGCTTCTCAAAATCATACATGACATTGTTGAATTACTTTCAAATTTTTATAGTAGCTTACTTAACAAGTTCATTGCTTAAATACGAGGTTTTAGATCCACATCATCAAATTTAATGCCTGAAATATGCCTTGCCATAAAAAGATGTCAAAAATAAGACTCTTTGACCCCAAACCCATGATAGACAATTGTGAAACCCAATATTTGAAATTATTTTCCCCAATAATCAAGCATTTAATACCCCAATATTATTTAAAAAAACACATATCATTCTTCTCACATTTTAAGATACTTATTTCACCTGACTATATATACACATAGACTAAATTAAACAACTTAACACGAAAATTAAATATCTTTATTCTAATAAAGATATTTTACATATGTATTATTTAACAATCCTAACATTAAACCTAATATGGAAACACCTCACTTGTAAGGTAGTTTAAATCTAAAAGTTTTTTCCTTTTCCAACTAAGCTTACAAGTAATTAAATTTAATATTTGAAATGTATAATTTATGGATCTGTGTGAGGGGGAAAATCCATGGATGCAAACAAGAAAAATGCAATGAAATGAGAATCTATCTAATTCAAAACACTTAATCTAAGATCTTATTTCATCACTCATGAAATGAAAAATCTAAGCTATTAAAATTACGCAATGAAATCCTACGATTAACACAATGAATTCAAAGCAAAAGAGAGATTACCATCCCATGTCAGAGTGTGTTTGCATGATGTCGGGTTGTTCGTATCACTGCAAGGCCTCCATTGTTGCATTGTAAAAGCTTGAAGAACAATGTTGATGTTTATTGATTGAAGGTATAATGAAGCTCTATCAATGGTGATCTTGACAACACTTCATTGCATAAGGTATGTTGATTCTTCGATCATTTTTGAGAGGAAATGAGGTTGTTATATAGATTTCAAGTTTTCAGATGAATGATCAAGATTAAATAATGTTGAATCAAGATCGACAGTTGAAGGTTGTTGGGACGATTTAGATTGATCAGTCAACTAGGCTGATTGATCAAGGGACTAGATGTGAGAGAGGATTTAACCAATTTAGATTGGTCAGTCAATTGGATAGATTGAATAGTCAATCTTAGTTGACAGAAAGAGTGTGCGAGTTAAGAGAGTTGATGAAGAGTTAACTAAATAGATATTTTATTCAACTAGAAGAAAGTATTTGTTATGTTGGAGGAGATTGTGCATGAAGAGATAATGAGACAGTTAACTAAATAGATATTTTAGTCAATTGATTTGGAAGAGCTAGTTAAGTTTTTGAGAGAAATTAATTGATTAATATCAAGAGGAACGTGCACATGTGAATTTGACTTTAATAAATAAAGTTTATTTATTAAAGTGATGATGTTGAATGAATTAAATAATTTAATTTAATTATTTAATTTGGAAAGGGGAAAGTTGTTTAATTAAATAATTATTGATAATCATTTAATTAAATTAGAAGAATAGGTGGGTTTAAATAATTAACATAATTATTTAATGTAGAAGTTGAAAGAGGATTGAATGAAGAGTTAACTAAATAGATTTTTTACTCAAGAGAGAGAAAGTGATCATTATGTTTAAGGGAATAATGCATGGAGAGATAATTGAATAGTTAACTAAATAGATTGTTTAGTTAACTAAAAGAAGAATTAGTCCATGTGGAGAAGATAATTAATTAATTTTAAGAGGAACGTGCATGATGAATTGTTTTTAATAAATAAAAGATTATTTATTAAAGGGATGATGTTGAATGAATTAAATAATTTAATTTAATTATTTAATTTGGAAAAGGTGGAATTAACTAATTGAAATAATTATTTAATGTAGGAGTTGAAAGAGGATTAAATAATATTTAATCTTATTTAATTTATGAGGGGGGATTGATTGATTTAATTAATTAAATATTTTTGGAGTTGAACGTGCAAATCAAGTTTGACTTTTGCAAATAAAGTTGCATTAGTTTGATTTAATTTTTGATGATATTTTGAATAGTTTTATTCAATTTATTCAAATTTGGAGGGAAAGTGAGTTAATTAAATTATTATGATTTAATAATTTAATCAACTTAGGGGAATAAAGTTAATTAGTGATATAATTAAATAATTGGTGTTATTTAATTGATCAGGAAGAATAAAGTTAGATTAGGACTATATTAAATAAATGAAATTTATTTAATTTTTCGAATTTAATGAAAACATGAATTAATTAAATAATGTCGTATTATTCAATTAATAGCAGAAATTAGGTTTTTAGGATTTTATTAAATAAATTAACTTTATTTAATTGGTTGAAAATGATGAAAAAGTTAATTAATTAAATAATCTATCATTATTCAATCAATAGAGTTAATTAGGGTTTTTCTTGATGTAAATGATGAATATTAGTGTTAAAATGCTAGTTCGTAGGCTAGGACAATTTTAGGTGTCTACATTTTACCCCTCTTTGAGACAAAGTACTATTTTCTTTGTTTCAAAGAACATTTCCCTGGTATGCCCCAGGCACAAGAGTTACCCCACTATGCCCCACTATGCCCCAAACGGGATAGCTTGGTGCCCCCTCGAGAAATTTGGTAAAAATTCTAGATAATGAACCAAATTTTTGATAAGCTGGTGTGATTCGTTAAGGACTAACAAAAGAAATGGTGACAAGAAGAAAATGTTAATAAGAAATGAAGAATAGTTGATGTTGTTAGTCATTGATGGATTTGCTTTCACTTTGCTTGGAGACTTCGCATTTTGAACAATCCTTATTGATGTAGCAAACAAATATGATGCATTGGGGTATAAATGACCAAGGTGACTTTGTATCTATTGCATGGACATTGACTCAACAAAAAAAGAGTATATTTTTTCATACCAAACATACAAAAACTTTGTTTAAAGTATAGGGTTGGCTTGTGTTAAAAATATTTTGGTCCAGTCACATAGAGAGGTATAAAACACCTAACATGCGACTGTTTCGTGAACTGTTTTAATATAACTTCCATACACTCAATAAAACAAGTATTCACCATGGTAATATTACAAAAATATCTTACAAACAACAAAATGAAATGACGCTCAATTTCCCCCATTCCTTCTTCTCTAAATCCTTATGGACATCCTTGAGAGATCTTGGGAATGAGTCAATAAAATCAATCATAAAAATAAGATTACAAAAAAATAAAACAATGTTGTTATATCATTTTCCATATATGTTTGGGGTGGGTCTATTATCCAATGTTGATCATGTCTATCGTAGGAATAGATCTGTTAAGGCATGTCTCAAGATGTTGTTGGTACTTTGTCAAACAATATGTAGGTAGTACCTTAACACTTGTTCTCATCTATTTGTAATCAAATTGTTGTGATTGTCTGCTTGAAAGTTCTAGATTTTGATGTTTGCTTTGCTTTGTTTATTTTTTTTGTCAAAGGGTGATTGTGACAATTTGTTTATTACGGATGAACAGTTTATTGCAGATTTTGATGACAGGGTTGGTATTTTTTTGGTTTTCTAGGTGTTTTATGATGTTGTTTTCATTATTTTTAGGGGACTAACTTAGAGCCTCAAGGGCTCATCAAAGATAAGCCTTGCCTACGCTGTACATGCAAAGGCTCATAGTTCACTTGGTTTGAATGATTTTGACCTTTTATGTTTTGTGAATGTTTTTGGATTTTGGATTTTTTGACTGTTTTTGGAATTTTGGATTTTTTCAACTATTTTTGGATTTTGGATTTTTTGAATGTTTTTGGAATAAAGCATGTTAGAAACCTAAGGGGACTGACCTAGGGTCTCGGGGGCTGTTAAGCCTTACCTACATTATACACGCAGAGACCACGTAGTTCGACCATTTGACTCAAAAAACATAAATTATTTTTGGATAAACAACATTGATAATCTGGATTGATATTCCACTTTTGTGTCTAGAGGATATGTTGCGGGAAATCTACTTGAACTAGCTATGAGGTTCAAGAAAATGTTGATATCTTAGATTGTTTGAGTGAAGGAATAACTCAACAATGTTTTGTTTTTGACATTTTTTCACATGTTTTTGATTTTGTTGTTTTCTAATGTTTTTGGAGTTTATTGTTTTTTGATGTTTTTGACTTTAATAGGGTGTTCCAAGATCTAATCCAAGACCAACTTCGAGAAGTTTCCCCCAGTTGGAGACAAAACGAATTTCCTTAATCAGTGACAAGTCATGGTTGGATGCATGTTTTATTATGAAACGGATGGGTGGATGTTATGGATAGTATCGATAGATAATGATGCAAGTTTTATTCAAACATAGCACCTGCTTGCTAGGTTTTCACTATAGTACCTATTCTAGGAGCGCCACAAAGTGGTTTTCACTCAAAGAACATTTTATTTTTCTTTACTGTTTTTCTTGCTTTTTGATTTTTTTTGTATTTTATCTTTTTATCTTCTTTTTTTTTGGATTTTTACCCTCTTTCCTGGGGTATTTTGACATGCTTCATGTGTAGAACTTCTTGAGGTGGTTGTTGTTCAGTGGTTTGGCTAAGGGTTCTCCTTCAAGAGTAGCCAACTGATATGCCCCAGAGTCGTAGCTTGTTGTGATGACAAATGGGCCTAACTAGTTGGGTTCAAATTTTCCTTTTTCCTTCTTGATTTAGTTGTACCTTTTGATTCTCTTTGAGGAATAAGTCACCAACTTGAAAGTTCTTTTCCTTGATCTTTTTGTCATAGTTTCATTTGAGTTGATTCTGATAAACCTGTAGATGGTTTAACGTGCTCAAACACTTTTCATCTAGGAGTTATAATTCATTTAGTCTAGCTACCCTGTATTCTTCATTGTCAACCATGCCTTTCAATGAGACTTGCAATGAGGGGATTTTGACCTCAATAGGTAAGATAGCCTTTAATCCATAGACCAAGGAAAATGGTGTGGCACCAATAGATGTTCGAATGTTGGTTCAATAAGCCCATAGGGTTGGATTTAGCTGCAAATTCCAATCATGACTAGCTTCATTAATAGTATTTTTGAGTATTTTCAATATGGTTTTGATAGATGCCTCAGCCTGACCATTTCCTTGGGGGTAATAGGGCGTGGAAAATCTATGTTGGATAGAAAATTAGGAACAGAGTTCTTGGACATCCTGATTCTTGAATGGGGTTCCATTGTTCGTTATTATCATTTAAGGAATTTCATACTTGCAGATGAGATAATTCAAAATTAATTTTGATATTTGTTTGTTGGTGATATAGGTCAATGGAATTGCCTCTATCCATTTATTGAATTACTTTGTTGTTGTGATAATGAATTTGTGCCCGTTGGATGAGGAAAATGATATCTTGCCTACCAAGTCTAATCCCCATTGCGAGAAAGGACATGGTGTTATGATGGGTCTCAATTCTTGTGCTAGTGCATGAACAAGATCGTTGTGTTGCTAACATTGCCAACACTTTCTAGAGTATTGTATGCATTCTTGTTCCATGGAGGGCCAGTAGTATCCTATTTTGAGTAGCTTTTGGAGTAGGTTAGGTCCACTAGAGTGGAACTCATAAAAACCTTTGTGTAACTCTTATAAGGTTGTTTGTGCTTCTTTTGCGTTAAGGCACTGAAGTAACATACCATCTAGACTACGAACGTATAGGGTATCTCCTAGGATGGTAAATCAGGAAGTTCTATAGGTGAAGGTTTTCTTTTGAGTGGTTGTTAGATCAGGTAGTATGATACCATGTTGGATATAGTCAAAAGTATCTTGGGACCATGGGGAGTTAGGACCAATAACAACACATACCAATTCTAATTCTAGGATGTCAAATGCAGGCACAAGTAGTTGTTCCACGAGGAACTCATACTTAGGCACATTTGGTGGAATATCAAGAAGTGAGCCTATTGTTTCCATTGCATCGATAGCTCTATTGTTGATCCATGGAACTTGCTCAAAAGTTATTTTGACAAATTAATCCTTGAAACTGTCCACCATCCTTTTATATGGCATAATTTGTCATCTTTGGTCTGGTATTCATCATTCACCTATCTGATTACTGGTTGAGAGTCTCCGAAGACATGTAGCTCCTTTATTCTCCATTCAATAGCCATTTTTAGCCTTGTGATCAAAGCTTCATATTTTGAGATGTTGTTTGTGCAAGGGAAATCAATCCTATAGGCCTTGGGTATACTATCTCCCTATGGTGTAAGGAATTAAACACCTGCTCTTGAGCCATGCTAAGTGTGTGATCTGTCGAAGTAGAGAGTCTAATGGTCTATTTGTTTTGTCATCAAGATACTCTCATCTGGAAAGTCCATTGTGAGAGGTTTGTGATCATTTAAGGGTGCTTCGGCCAACTGCTCTACTATGATTTGTCCCTTGAAAGCTCTTTTATCCACATACTCTATGTCGAATTCACTTAAGATCATCACCCATTTGGTGATTCGGCCTATTAGGGCTGCTTTTGCTAGTAGGTACTTGAGTGGGTCTACCTTGGAAATTAGCTTTACTTTTATGTTCAAGATGTAGTGTCTCAACTTTTTTGTTGTAAATACAACTAAGATACATGCTCTTCCTATGGGTGAGTAGTTTAGTTCATAGTCCACCAGTGTTTTGTTGATATAGTAGACTGTCCTTTCTTTATTGTCATCATCTAGTTGGGCTAGGAGAGCTCCCAACGTTGCTTGTGTGGTAGACACATATAATATCATTCCCTTGTCTGGAACATGTGACATGAGTATGAGAGGAGTAATTAAGTATTCCTTGACCTACTGAAATGCTTGGTCACATCTTCCATTCCAATTTTAGGTGACATCCTTGTGTAGGAGATGAGTAAAAGGGTAACATTTGTCTGCTAGTTGTGCGATAAATCGCCTGATGGACTATAGCTTTCCTTGTAAGCTCCTTAGTTGTTTCAAAGTTTTTGGTGGAGGCATCTCTAGAATAGCTTTTACCTTTGCAGGATCCACTTTGATCCCCCTTCTTGATACTATGTACCCTAACAATTTGTCAGATGTTACTCCAAACACACATTTCTTAGAGTTGAGTCTCATATTGTACTATTCAAGTTGGTCAAACACCTTTGTTAGGTTTGTCAAGTGATCTTCCCTTTTGAATGACTTTGCTAGAATGTCAGCCACATAGTCCTCCATGATGGTGTGAAGCATATCATGGAATATGGTCATCATTGCTCTTTGATATGTCACTCCTGCATTCTTTAGACCAAATGGCATTACATTCCAACAAAATGTTCCCCAAGCACAAGTAAATGTTGTTTTGTGTTGGTCGTATGGAGAGATCTTTATCTGGTTGTGTCTGAAGAAACCATTCATTAAGGATAACATCTCATGCCATGTTGTTAGATCCACAATCATGTCGATGCTTGGTAATGGAAAACTATCTTTTGGACAAGATTTATTTAGGTCTCTGAAGTCTGTGCATATCCTTATGCCCCTAGTAGGTTTAGATACTGGTACTAGATTTGATATCCATTTTGGATAGTAGATAGGTATGATGAAACCCACATCTAGTAGTTTCTTTAGCTCTACCTTTACCAGTAATGCAATTTGAGGATGCATTTTTCTGAGTTTTTATTTGATAGGCTTTTCTCTAGGGACTAGCTAAATGATGTACTACTAGTGTTGGATCTAGTCCAAGCATGTCAGCATAAGTCTAGGAAAAGTTTACCTTTCTCTCATTGATGAAAGCTGTGAAATTTTCCTTTTCTTTGGGATCAAGTGATGTCGCATGGTATGTTATCTTTGGGTCTTCTGTGGTTCCCACATTTATGGATTATGCTTCTTCTACTAAGAGTGTTGATCTTTCTTGATATTCTGAATGGGGAGATTGAACCCTCCATCCTCAAGTGCCTTCTGGGAGGTTTTCACCTTTGGATGCATCCTTTATCCTCTTTTTCTAGATCTGATAGAGCCACGGTGTGGTTTTCTCTAAGGGATCTCATTTTTTATGTTTTTTCTTTCATTTTTGCGACTAGAAGATTCAATCTCTCCACCAAAGTATGCCTTTTGTTTGAGCTTCATGATGAACCCTACTTTGTGATCACCTGTTGGTATATCTGTTCAAAGTCCCATGAACTTTGCAATTGCCTCATCATTCTGGAATTGATCCAGAACAAATGTATGTTGTTGTTGATCCTAATCTATTAGTTGTGGGTAACATAGTGGGAGGATATTATCTTGGTCTGCAAAGCTTACAAAAGTGGGTGAAAGGGTCAGTATGGCTCTGGTGTCTTTCTCCCACTGGGTATCTAGGTCGTCATTGCTAGAGGTAGGGGAATCATATCTGGTGATGAAGGGGAATCCCACTCGTATTTGTTAGAATCAGTTTCAGAATGATAGTAGATGTTGGGAATGGTCTCGATGCTTTGGAGTGGGAACCTATCAATGTGAAAGTTGTCAAACATGTCTTCAATAGGCAAATCATTGTCTATTATATGGTAGATATCTAGTGCCTCAACATTAGCAGAAGTTTCTTGTTCCTTATAAGAGGTTCGATTAGCCTTTGGAGTAACCACTTCTTTTGGCTTCTAACCTAGTCCCACATTTTTTTGTCTTTGTTCCACTATTATAGGCTTCCATCGGCCTTGTTTGTGCATCCCTAGGCCACTAATTCCTTGACATCCCATGTGTTTCGCCATCCAATAGCCTCTACTGTTAGGTTCAATAGTTTTTGGCTTTTCTGGCTCTTTTGAGTCTTCTTTGTATATAATAGATGAAAAATCCTCTTGGAAGACCTCTTCATCCCTCATGTCCCCCCACTTGGTAAAAATCATGGGTTTAGCTATCATTTGTACCTTTTGAGCATGTTTGATCTCTTTCGACCCTCCATAGATTTTGGGTGTGGGTGGAAGCATACCAATGTAGAATGCCTGGCTAAAATGATAGTTTCCATTTCCCTTGTCAAGTACTTGAATCTTGGATTCCATTTTTGGTTGCTCATTTGGTGTGTTTTTGGTTGAGGTTGATGGTAGCATGGAAGGATCAACATATGAGAAAGAGTGGAAGGCTATATCATTGCTAGGAATGTGTTGGATCTTGTTATATTTTTCCTCTAGCTTTGCACAGAAGTGGAAAGGCTCAAGGTCAGCATATAGGGTTACCTCTTTTCCTTCATAGGGAAACTTTAGGCACTGGTGGAAGGTAGATGGTACCGCTTGTAATGCATGGATCTAAGGGCATCCAAAGAGAAGGTTATATGGTAATTCAAGATCAAGCACTTGATATGTTGTTTTTGTGATGATCAATCCTATCTACACTGATAGCCTGACAGTTCCTTCAAAATTTCTTTCAATGTCATCATAGGACCTAATGGTGATACTCTTTCCTTTGTCTATCACATCTTTAGAATACCCCAATTGTTGGAAAAATTTTAAGGTACAAATATTTAAACCTGCACCATTTTCTATCAATACTTGTTTGAACATGGTTTTATGAATACCAACCTCTATGTAGAGGGCTTGGTTGTGGAATGTTCTTTGGGGTAGATCTTTCTCGAAAAGGATTAAATGATTACTTATTGTGATCTTGCCAACCATGGATTGGAACTGACTAGGATCGAGGTAATTAGGGATTGTCCAATGCTTTTTCCAATATTTCCCTGTGTGTTGGTGATAGTTTTAACAATTCTAGGATTGAGATTAGGGTAGGTATTTCCTTCAGTTGTTCCACAATGTTGTAGTCATTGGATGACTTGGTTGTGGGTTTAGGAGGGGCTCCTTGTATTGTAACTCTCCCTCGACAGATAGTTATGTTACAGTTGTTATCTCCCCCTTGTATAGTTACCATGTTTTCCCTATTGTCATCAACTTGGGATAGGGTTCCTAAAACCCTGTCTCCATAGGTATAGTTGGCATGATGGTAACCTTGGTATTTTCTCTTTTCATTCCTTTTCTGGTGGTTTGGGATTGGGTTGTATATTTTCAAATCCTTGTTCCCAGGACGATGTTTGACATCTACCTCCCCTTTGTCTATCAGTCTTGGATGAGGTGCTTGAGTCACATGCAATTGTTTATGGCGTGTCCTTTGATCTTGTGAAATTCACACAAGTCATTTCATTGTACTATGGTTTTTTAAATTTAGGCTTCTCATAATTCGGGCAATTAGTAGGCTTGATTAAGTTTTGTTGTACGAGCTTCTGCATGATTGTCTCAATAGATTCTCCTAGTACTGTGAATTGCCTCCTTGGTAGATCATGTTGCTTTTGTTGACATCCTTGATTTGCTTGTTGATTTGTCGCTTGATTGTTTTTGGGATAAGTAGGTTGACTATTCTGTGTACTATTTAGTGCATAGTCTATCTGTGCTACTTGTGGTGTGTTTTGAGATGTATTTTGTGTATGCCATAATGTTCTCACATCAACTACTCCATCATTTGTGACATTTTGTTCTTAGCCCAGACTTTAGGTTTTTTTGTTTGAACTAGAGGGACTATCTTTTGAGTTACTCATCTTGAGGGCTCCCCTGGAAATGAGGGCTCTCTCAATATTTAATCCCTTCTCAATGGTTTCTTCAAAGTCTGTTGGACATAACATTGTGAGTTGATAGTTGATCTCAGGTAAGACATTGGTAATGAATATGTCCACCAATTCCTTGTCGGGAATGGGCCACTTACATCTACTAGCCTTGTTTCTCCATTGTTGTAGGTAGGAGGTAAAGGAATCTCCTTGATTCTATTTGATTGTGGATAAGCTTGTGATGGTGACATCTTGTTCGATGTTGAAGGAGAAGTGACTTATGAATTTGTTAGATAGTTCATCGAAGGTTTTGACGGTTGGTTTCAAACAGGTGAACCATTCCATAGCATGTCCCATAAGGTTGTGTGGAAATAACCTCATGAGGTATGAGTCATTGTGTCGTACTTCCATGCATGATATAGAGAAATAACATATATGCTCTACTGGATCCCCTCTTCCTCTATATTTGTTGTCAAACTTGGGTATCTCAAAATTCTTTGGAAAAGGTATCGTAGTGATGGAATGATTGATTGGGAACAAGCATATTTCTTGGATGGTATAGGTTTTCTTTTGTTTTCTAGCTTGCATGCCTTCTATCTATTGGGTGACAACCTCTAGTTTCATTTCTATGTCTGTTTTCAATACATTTGTTTGCAAGTTTTGTGTATAATAGCCCTACGTCCCCACCATGTTTTGGTCAAGTATTGTGAAGGTATAGGACCTTGGTAACTGTTTTGGACGTAGAGCAGGTTAGGTCCTTGCTTGGTGTAAGGAGGGTTAGCTCCTTGTTGTTGGGATCAAATGTATTGAAGGGTACCCTGTTGATGCGTTAGCGGGATACCTTGTTGGTAGGATGAATTGGGATGAGTGCCATGTGGTACACCTTGCTGCTAGGAATGATTAAACTGAAGGTTACCCTATTAATGCATTAGTGGGACACCTTGTTGGTAGGATGATTGAAGAAGTTGGGTGCTCTATGGCACACCTTGTTGCTAGGAAGGACTAAAATGAAGGTTACCCTATTGATGCGTTAGCGGAACACCTTGTTGATGGGACCACTAAAGAAGTTGGGTGCTTTGTGGCACACCTTGTTGTTAGTATTACTGGTTCGAAAGGGGACCCTGTTGATGCATTAGCGGGACACCTTGTTGGTAGGATGATTGAAGAAGTTGGGTGCTCTGTGGCACACCTTGTTGTTGGTATTGCTAGTTCAGAAGGGGGCTATGTGGTCCACCTTGTTGGTGGTACTAATTTGGAAGGGGACCCTGTGGTCCATCTTGTTGATGGTACTAATTGTTCAGAGGGGGACCCTATGTTCCACCCTGTTGATGGTACTGATTGTTTGAAGGGGGACCCTGTGTTCCACCCTGTTGATGGTACTAATTTTTCAGAGGGGGGCCCTGTGTTCCACCCTGTTGGTAGTATTGTTGGTTCGGAAGGGGACCCTATGGTCCACCTTGTTGGAAGTACTGATGGTTTTGGGAAGGGTCGATACTTGAAGTGCTTTGAGGTATATCTTGTCCATGAGGTGGATTGTTGTTTTGTGATTTGTATTGGGATGACCCTCCTTGATATAGTTGTGCCACTGATGCTTGTTCAATCTGAGTTAGTTTTCTGAACAAGGGGTTCTCTTTGGGTTGACCACTATTTTGTGAGAATACAGGTGGCATGTTTGGCACCTTTGGGGGTTTGGTTATTTGTCTTAAATTGAGTTATCCCCTAATGGAATAAGAGTGGGATCCTTGAGATCCTCTACATTGAAGTCCATTAGTAATTTAGCACCACTTTGTGCTAACTTGAAGAAATAGGAGTTTGGCTCCTTTCTCAACAACCTGTCCATTAGTTCGAGAATCTTGGGGTTGTTAGAATGTTCAAACAATTCCTCCTCATTTATATCTTCCTCATTATCTACCTCCTCTACAACCACTATGTTTGGGTCCTAGTTTTTTTGTTCTATCACCTCCTTTTATTTGCGGTTTAGTTCTTCCTCACTGAATGTGTCCCTATACATGGGTCTCTTCTGGGGTGTTTCGAGGTCGCTTGGCCTATAACACCATGGGATACTTTCATCGTTCATGGTATTTGCTGGTGGGATGCTAGTGTTGTTTTTTCTTGCTTCCATTTTCTTCCTATGTTGTGACCTTGTAGTTGTCATAAACAACTACCAAGCTTTTGTGATTATTTTCTTGACTCCTATTCTCTGGAAAAGACGTGGCCTATTGGTGCAAAGCGATAATAGAAATGGTCTAGCCAATTTTGATGGTTGTGATATCTCCTTGAGAAGAACCTTTTGGAAAACCTTTTTGTAGGGCAATTCTTTGAGAGTCGAAGTATAGATTTCCACTTAAGGATCTTGCTCTTGCTAGACCTAAGGATCTTTTGCTTGCCAAAAAGCATGAGGGCTTCCAAGATTTTGTGATTTTTTTGTTTGATAAGACCAAGGTAGTGAGAATGATGCTAGACCTCTAAAGTATTCAAATCCTAAAGACCCAATGTTGACCTAAATGAGAGGATAGATTTGGGTATGTGA
This sequence comes from Sequoia sempervirens, assembly GCA_007258455.2. Taxonomy (NCBI): domain Eukaryota; kingdom Viridiplantae; phylum Streptophyta; class Pinopsida; order Cupressales; family Cupressaceae; genus Sequoia; species Sequoia sempervirens. The sequence goes on from VDFB02000008.1 coordinate 9,760,493, forward strand.
ATCTAGTTCATTCCTCTAGATCGAGCATAAAATTTTCTTAGCAAGAGGTTATGATTGTGATAAAGTATTAAGGCACACTTCTTACCAAACTTTGAATTATGATACCTATGTCTGCAATGGCGGGATGTAGATCTTCCCCTATGGATTTTGATTGTGTGATAGATTATTCAGAGGAGTTCAAGACCATGAAAAGGATATTTATTGCCACACGGGTGGTGGTAACACGGGTTTTTTGGCTACTATGCTTGCTTTCTCTTCTTCTTCGTCTAAAATGATTGATGCGGTGAGAAACTAGTAGGGTGTTTCATTTTTCTCAAATATGAAGGTTCTCAAACTGCTTGTGATGTCAGTTTGTTCACCTTTAATGTGTGTGACACTAGGTTGAAGGATTGGTGCTACAAGGTCTGGTTGTTGAACAGGAGCAGTTGGTCACCAGATGGTCATAAGGTGTAATGGTGTTCTGAGATGGTTGCTATGAAGCTCAAGACCCTAAGGTTTGAGTGCTATTTTGAAATGTGGCTACTTTTTGGAAATCAAAATTTTGAAGGACTAGGGTCGATATTTCACTTCCTTGTCTAGAGGATATGTTGCGAGAAAACTTACTTGTAGTATCTGCGAGTCCCAAGTAACTGTTGATATCATAGACGTCTGAGTGAAGGAATGATCCTAGTGGGTTGTTTTGATTTTGATTTCTAACAAGTAGGATGGAAATAATGGATGAGAGATTATGTGACCTATCTAGTTTTCCATTTTGTTTTGTTTGAACAAATGACCCTATAAACAACTTCGGTTTGTTTTCCCCAAGTGTCAACAAAATCTTCAAGATTGTGAGCTGGAATGATAATTGTAACTTCTGTGTGTTTTGTTTCCTCTATGTTTTGGAGTATGGAAAATGGTAGAACAACACGAGAATGACTTAAAAAGCATGGACTTTATGTGACATGAATATCTATGGCTTAAAGTTGTGAAATCATAATACCCAAGCCATAGTTCCCAAATGTTTACTTTGATCAAATGTAGCTTGAAACAAAATATAGAATATCCGGAAACCTTGAAGGAAATCCTCCAAGGAGTGCAAATAAGAGGCTTCTCTCAAAAGCATACACTACGTCAAAGGGTTTGTGATTTAACCATTGTGTTCAATGTTTGTTTGGATGTGTTCTTTTTCCTTTAATTAAACAAAAAATTTGATGTCCAAATTATTTTTGAATGTAATTGGCAAGTTTAACAAAAACAAGCATTTACAACCCTAATAGATATAAACCATTCTTTTAGGTGGGCCTGCCTCATGCTTTGAAGAGATGATTTTACATGCAACTTATGGCATGGACCTGTAGTCGGACTTGGCAAGTAACTTCTCAGAAGTAAATTCTGATGCACCACTTTCAAAGAATGTTTTTGGATTAAAGGGGTAGCTTCTAAAACAATTGGCTCTTAGTCATAACTGTGAACGTGGAAATTTGACACTCACCCGCTGGCCACTTAAGGCTCTTTAACTGTTCTCATTCCACTTAAGGTGTGGGATTAGGTGTAGTCTGTTGTCAGCACGACTTGAAGCTACTTTCTTATAATTTTGCAACCTTTGATATAACCCGCCAGTAAACATGCTTCGAGACCTTGCAATGAGTTCTCCAACGCAAGATGTTTCTCAAAGCAATCCCCCTCTTTAAAGTAAAATGTGAAAAATAAAATGCAAAGCTCAAAAATATTTTTTTTCGCTCACCCAAGATCGCCAAAAGGGTGCTAGGGGAGAAGAAAAAACACTTTAGCTTGCCAATCACTGAATACACAAAAAACACTTCATAGCAAATTGATTCTTTTTAAACACCTCGAACGGTGTTATCCCCAAAAATGTGTGAATAAATCATAACAAATTTCTTTTTATTTGCACCAATATGAAGTATTCAAGATATCAGTCATTTAAGAGAGCAATGGCGCAAGACAGAAAGAAACATTTGTTCATTTTTTAAGACCAAATATGAGTGTTTCTAAGAAATCAATCCTAGTTCTAACTTGGTCAACAAAAGTAAAATGGGCGTGTGTCAACAAAATGGAACTCGTTTTGCTTTCTTTTTATGCACCAAAATTAAACATTCATAACTTTAGAAAGCTTGAAAATTGTTCAATTTTAAGAACACCAAAACAAAGTGTGTTTGTCTTGTTCTTTTTAGAGCACCAAAATTAAACATTCCAAACTTAAGAAAGCTTAAAAATTGTTCAATTTTAAGAACACCAAAATAAAGTGTGTGTTTGTCTTGTTCTTTTTAGAGCACCAAAATTAAACATTCCTAACTTTAGAAAGCTTGAAAATTGTTCAATTTTAAGAACACCAAAACAAAGTGTGTGTTTGTCTTGTGAATTTTATATTTTATTTCTATCTTGTATGCATTTTAATATTTGGTTGTGGAAGTCTCCAAAATGAGCACTAATTACACATTATTTGGAATAGATAAAATGATTCTTATGTGTATTTGTATTACAAGTTGTACATAACACTTCTTTTTATTTCAATTAGAATGAGAAATTGTACACTTGTGTGTATTTTAAATTGTCAAGTATGCATTTAGTATAACACTCATGTTTTATGTGTTTGGACAAAAAAGTTGCAAGTTTGCATAAACTCAAACTATTACATGTAAGAACAAATATTTTTTTTAATAGATTTTAACTACTATCGTTTGTACTTTTATATGAGATAATGAATAGTTTTAAACATTATTGTGTTCTAATAACAAATCTTAAGTTAAATTATGATTGACACTTTCTTAAATATTTATTAATATTTTTTGTACCTTCTATTTTTTTTGTGAGAAGAGCGGAATTTTTTTTACTATCAACAATTGAAACTCCTTGGGAGACAATAAAAATCATTTCATCCGTCCAATTTTTTTGTTTATTTTGGTGTCAGTTTTATTTTTGCTTTATGTTGGTATCACTGCTTTTCCATTTTTCTCCGTCCAAAGGGCATGTAAAGATTTTTCCTCCACCACCGTATGATGTGATTGATATATTATTGCCAACAGATGGAGCCTCATTAATGTCTTGTTCTTTCTACAGAGTGATAATGGCCAAAAAGTAAAAATTGTGACATACGATTGAAGATCCCAGTGCTCCTTTGCTTGTTTAACTTTTTTTGCTTGCTTTGTTCGCAATCTTTTGTTCTAATGTACGCCAAGTGGGGAGTAGGAGACATGTAGAGGCTTGATAAGGTGTGTTCTCTGCTCACCGCAAAAGTCTTGTGCTAGCCACATGGAGGAGAGATTGGCTCCTTTAGAAAAAGGAGTTTGACCAATTCTATTGAACTGTGCGAAGCTTGGAAGGTACAACATAAATATATTTTATATCTTGCCTCTCTGTTAAACGCTCTGCAAACACCAAATTACGCCAAAGAAAATATCACCTGCGTTGGTTGATGATGTCGAGAATGGAAGCTTATCTTGATGAATTACACCATAAGAGATTGACATCAGCCTCTCCACTCAACAAGATTCTCATACAAAAATCTTCAAATACCACACCTTAATTGGCAAATTGTTAGCCAAAAAATAAAGACTCCAGAGTCATAAAATGTCTATAAAATGGGAGTGTGGAGGTGTGGAGCTGAGCTGCATGGAAAATTGGAAGGCTGCAAGTGTTGGTCTATTGATGAAGTCATGAGGATCTTCAATGACCAAATTTGCTTCCTTAAAAAAAAGCCTGCAAGCTACAAATAATAGATCGATGCTTATTATGCAGGCCGTGTTGGAAATGCTCTGGTAGACATGTCTGCAAAATTTGGAAGCATAGACAAGAGACGTGAACTGTTTGACAGGATACCTCAAATAAATGTGGTCTCGTTGAATGCTAAAATTGCAGGGTATGCACAAAACGCATTAGTTCAAAAGGATCTAGAAACTTTCAGTCAAATGTCATGGGTAGGTGTAAACCTAGACTCTGTAATCTTTGTCATCATCCTCTTTGACTGTGCCAAAATGGGAGCTTTGGAATGGGGTATGGAAATCCACCAGAGGATAAAGGAAAGGAATTTTATCAGATGTTGTAGCTGCAACTACCCTGGTAGACATGTATACAAAATGTGGAAGCATAGACAAGGCACTGGAACTGTTTGACATAATATCCCAAACAAATGTGGTCTCATGGAATGCCATGATTGCAGCATATATGCAAAATGGATTTGTTGAAAAGGCTTCAAAAACTTTCAAGCAAATGCAATTAGTAGGTGTAAAGCCAGATGCCACAACCTTTTCCAGCATCCTCCTTGTGTGTGCCAAAATGGGAGTTTTGGAACAAGGTATTCAATCAATCAAAGGATAAAGGACAAGGACTTTGTCAGATGTATAAAGCTTAATGGAAGGAAGGCTTTGGTCAGATATTATCGTTAGGAATGCTCGAGTAGACATATATGGAAAATGTAAAATGTGGAAGCATAAACAACACACATAAACTGTTTGACAAAAACGCCTCAAAGAAATGTAGTCTTAGGGAACACAATTTTTGTGGGATGGATTTTACAAGGATTCTTTCAAAATATTTGAATTAATGAAACACTTTGGAACCTGTCGTGACACCATAAGCTTTGCTTGTGTTATATGTGCATGCAGCCATATAGGTTTAGTGAATGTGAGTTGTACATACTTCAATCACATGGGTAACACTTACTGCATTACACCTACAATCAATCATTATGTGTGTTTGACCTATTTGCTCATGCTAGCTATCTTAAGGACACCCTTAACTTTATTATCAAGATGCCAGTTAAATTTGGGCTGGATGTGTGGATTTGTTTTCTTGCTACATGCAAATCTCATATGAATATAGGCTTAGGAGTATTTACAACAATGCTATTTTTTTATTTGGATCTTAAAAATGATGTGATTAATGTTCTTTTCTCAAACATCTATGTAGAAGTGGGCAAGTTGTGTGAGCAAATGGTAAGGGGATTGATGAAAGATAAGGAATTAAAAAAGCTCCCCGGATGTAGTTGGATTGATAAAAGATAAATGATATTTTAAGGACGAGCTAGTATTAGAATAATTAATATATAATTAAATTTTTATAATATAAATAAATTAATATATATATTTATATATTTTAATTAATCTAGATAAACAAGTATACTAAATATTTGAACATTGAAGCCTTGTTTTAAGTTCACCTTTTTTTCACCAAGTAAACTCAATTCAATCAAATGAACAATGTTCGTATAAACTCCCATCTGGTTTACATTGAACAGTTTAAACTCAATTACTTATGCCTACTTCGTGTGGGTTATGTGAATCATTCTTTTAAAATTATATTAAATAGATATAAATATAAAACATTCTTGGGAATCTTGTTACAAAAGTACATTCCTCTTTCTTAATAATGTTTTCACTATTAGTGTGCAATGGGTACACCGAAGAAGTGTGTAAGGTCAATTAAGATAAATTTTGGTCTATTTTTTGCATACATTTATGGAGTACATGAGGTCAATTGGTAGGCCATTTAGTAAATGATGTTGTTTGTGCAATAAAAGTCTCAATGGAGAAGTGATACCTTCAAATAAGCTATGCATCCACTTAGAGGGATCCAAACATGATTTAAATAAAACCTCTAAATCAGGAAGATAATTAGTCTCCATTACCAAAAGAATCATGTTATGTTTGCAATAAGGAGAGAGGTAGGGATGGAAAGAGGGAGAGATAGAGGGGGGGAGAGAGAGAGAGAGGGGGGGAGAGATAAAGAGAGAGAGAGAGGATATAGATATATAGAGGGATAGAGAGGGAGATAGATGGATGGATAGAGAGAGGGAGACATGTCTAGAGATAAAGGGGGAGAGAGGAACATAAAGGTAGAGATGAAGATAGAGCAAGAGAGGAAGAGGAAGACTTGGCAATTGTCAATAACAAAATTTGTAGCACTAGTTGATTTCAAAATTTCTTTATATTGAAACTCCCTTGACTTGAAGTTCTTTAACTCTGCTTAATTTAAATAACAGTGAACTTGTTTTAGTTATAGAAATTTTGTTGACTGTGATTGGTTTAACTCTACTTAAACATCAACTTGCTTTTTTGGTATTTAAAATGGTAAGATCTGACTTAAATTTGGGAGCTTCTATTATCAGGAGTTAGAGCATCATCAAACATGCAAGAATAGCAAGCAATCTCAATATTTTAAAAAATTGGAAACCAATAGCTATTTGAAACCAACAAATGGTTTTAGGGACAGACAAGGTCAAATAAGTTATCTTATTAATTATTAATTTATTCTTCTAGATATAGATAGATTATTCCTTGTGTCAATGAATAGTCAAATCAACATCTTCATCTAGATCTATAGTGATGGCTAGTCCACAAGATCAACTTTGAGAGGTCTATTTTGGTCTAGGTTCTCAAGAAAATAAAAAGGTCCAATGTTCCCCATTTCTTATTTTGCATTTACCTTCACAAGATGCTAAATCCCAGGCAATTTGTGTCTCTTGTTAGAAGACAATATCTAAAGAAGATGCAAGTATTTCACAGTAGGGCATTTCATTTATACCAGACTGTTGTCAGCTCCCAAGTGAAGTAGCTAAAGCTTACACCTAGGATGGAAAATAATGTAAGTTTTTATCATGTCATTTGGAGCAACTTCTTCATTTATTGTCAACTCAATCTAACATGATGAATATAACTTACAAGTACAACAAGACATTTACTGCTTCTAAGGTTTAGCCTTAATGTCTAAGTGATCAATCTCGCTTGTTTTGTTTAGGTCTCTTGATGTACTCCTTGAACATCATCTCTTGATGTACTAAACCTGCAGGAGGATTCCTTCGAATTTAAAATATGATGACTTACCTACATACCTCTGCTAGCTAGGCCGGTACAAGCTAAAAGAAGGATGAGAATTGTGAAAGAGAAGGATAATATGACAGTCGATCCAATGAAAGCAAGCTCGTTTGAACTATTCTTACTTGGCCATAGAGTAAAGAAAGTGGACACAAAGTTCTAGGTGTTGGAATTGACGCTGTACAATTCAGAAGTCATTTGGACAAGGATTGTAATTGCCAAAGTGGTCATCTTGCCCCAAAACTCTATGGAGCCCCTACTAGCCATACCTGGCACTAGGTATTCCATCACCACACACAACATAACTCGCCCAATGTAACTCTTCTATTTGTTCTCTCTCCCTCTCTATGTATTTCTCTCCCTCTCTCCCCCCTCTTCTTTTTCTCCCTCTTCTACATATCTCTCTCCCTTTCTCACCCTCTTCTCTATATCTCCCTTCTCTACCTCCCTCCCTCCCTTTCTCTCCCTCCCTCCCTCCCTCTATCTCCCCCCTTCTCTATCTCTCCCCATCTCTCTCTCCCTCTATCTATCTCCCCCCTCTATGTCTCCCCTATGAATATTTTTGTTTGATGGGTTGGCCTTGATTTGCAATAACTACTGTAGACAAGTAACCTAAAAATCTGTTGTCAAGCATGATCTCTTTGTCTTTCACTTTGATTATATAAATCCGCATAATTATCTATAATAATCACATCCATCAAAGCATCATGAAAGGTCGCAAATGGGTCTACCAACTTCTCTAAAAATGTAACAACCATCTTGAAAGATAGGACTGTGGAGAGACCTGGTCGGGTGCTCTATTATCTCCCTTGAAATCCTCCCTAAATTAATATGCATGCATCGCCTATTTGAAGCATGTGTCTTGCGAGAGCAGTATGCACAACACCTAGACTCTCTAGGAATCTACGTGGCATGAAGCAAAGACTGAAGGGCTACCAACGTAGGATTATTGTTATTGTTGTTTATCAATCATGACAATTATAATTAATATATTATGCTTGATAATGTGGTCATTAGAGATTTTTAATGTCTTATACTCGACAATGTCATCATTAGAGAATTTTTTAGTAATGTATTGGTCGCAAAAGTTTTTTTTTATATAACTAATATTAAGTGAGGTCCTTTACACATTGGATAATATTGGTGAGATATTTCATAATGATTTTTTGCTTTTATGATATATAAATAAATCAAGGTGTTAACGTTTAGGTGTTAATGGAATTATTATTATAATATTATATTTTATTTAAAAATTATAAAAGTTAGATTTTTAATTTATAGAGTAATGTATTAAGGAATTCTATATTACAATTTTAAATAAATATAATACGGCAAATTAAATATGTATAATGGTTTTTGAGATATTAATGATGATTTTGATTTCTATGTAGTGTACCCATAACAAATTCAATGGAAGTCAATTTGACGTTATTACGACATACAATTTATTCGACGTAACCCATTGCACACCTAAAATGCAATAGCTAATATTTTTATATTCAAACAAATAATGACAAATACCCTCACAAACAATTATTGAATCTTCTCCTCTAAACACAAGATAGAACTAAAACTAAAACAACATACAAAACATATGCAAGGTAAACAACATTTGAGCTGTTAAAAACCTCTCTAGAGCAATTAACTAAATCCGTGCCGGTCTCATTTCGCTTCTGCCGGCCATCCCACTAGCGAAAGGAATATTAGCAAATCTTATATAAATCACTGGGCAGATCGAGTTCTCATCTATAGGTTATAATTTTCTCTGCTATTGCTGATAGAAGAAAACATCAGACAGAAGTATAATTGAAAATGACTGGAGAATCTGCACTTACACTGCACAATGGTCACAAAATGCCCGTTATTGGGCTGGGAGTGTGGAGAATGGAAGGACAGCTAATAAAAGACCTCATCTTCAATGCACTCCATA